>ML822303.1:46635-59048 GCA_009831015.1 Picea engelmannii
ATGTTTAATGGTTAAACCCTAAAGAGTATTTGCAGGAGAAGGGATCTCTTGCCATAGATCCAGAAGGATCTCAAGATCCAACACATTCAGAGGAATGATGCAACCTAGGTGTGATTATTCTGATATGCATCTATTTGTCATAAGATTTTCTTGATCAGTGTTGCATGTTGAAGCTATGATCAAATTATTAGAAGGATTAAAAGTTGATCATAGAGCTTATCCTCTAACCTAACCTTATGTCAAGATAGCGTATTGTGTTAGTACAGCGGACAGGTTGAAGAAAGCACTCGTCACTTGAGTAAGAGTAAAGGAGACCTGGAAGAAAAGCAAGCACTCATTCTTGAGGACACGGCTCCAGGTTTGATTAATCAAGATTAATAAGATTCAAAGGTACACATGATAAGTTGATGACTATAATTGAGATAACAATGGTCGTAAAGTATTATACTTGATAGCATGTGAGCATATAGAGGTAAATACTTTGCCTGATACAACTAACACCTCCTCTAGGAGAAACCTCGTGTGCTAGTTCCAGGTTGCCATGGAAGAATGCTTGGTCACAACACTATGAGAGTGTTGACCTCACTTCGTATTGTTTTCCTTACCTTTAATCTTTGCTTCAGATAAATTATAAGTGATAGCTTTAAAGGAGCTACTGTGATGATTGTTCGTGCTATTGCTTTATATTATCAGAAGGATATTATTCTTGCTTGTTGTTTTGTTGACCTTGCTCCAGGTCACATGAGGAAGCTATAGCGAAGGTTACAGAAGGCAATGTGCTAAAGGAGAGACCATAAATGAAGCAATCATCATTGGAAAAGAAGAAGGTGGCTTGCATAAGCTAAAGGGTCACTCAAAAGATGCCATGACCCATGCCATTAAAGAATCCATGTGAACTTTGGCATAGAAGATTAGCTCACATCAACTACAAGGTTCTACCATACATATGCAATGCGGTCACAGGTTTACCAGAACTCAAAGGTGACCATGAAGGCGTATGCAATGGATGTGCACAAGGGAAGAACATCAAGAACCCGTTTTCGAAGAAAGACAGCAAGGCAGAAGGAGCCCTAGAGCTCATTCATTCAGATGTGTGTGGCTCAATGCCATCATCCTCCATTAGTGGGTATGTATACTATGTATCATTCATTGATTACTCTAGTAAGACCTAGATATATTTGAAGTGTTCAGCAAGTTCAAGGAATTCAAAGCCTTGATAGAGAACCTTTCTGAAAGAAAGATTAAGATACTCAGGTCAGATAATGGAAGAGAATATACCTCAAAAGGAGTTTGTGAACTTCTGCAAAGATGTTGGGATCTAGAGGGAACTCACTACTCCCTATAATCCCCAACAAAACGGTGTAGCTGAACGAAAGAACAGAACGCTGTGAAGATCAAGATCTTCTTATGTGCTTATGGGCAAAAGCAGCAATGGCAGTTGTTTATGTGACGAACCAATTGTCCCATAGTGCACTTGGGCTCTGTCGACCACCTATTCAGCTAGGGGGTCAACTCATGTGCCATGAAGATATGCATCATCAGATGCAAGTATGTTGAAGACAATTTGGTTCTACTTGGGCATTTTATGCCTCCAGCACAAAATTTTGTAAACGAAATTTCCGCACCCCTGCGTGGGTTAATAATGTAATAAGTCTGCATGGATCATAGTTAGGTCAGGCACCTTGGGATGTTTTCATTAGGAGAGTTCCTTTCATCGAGGGTTTTTTATCCTCAGGTCGTCAATTGGGCTTTTTAGCCTGGTTGACTTCCCATGAATTTTTCCCTCACACATGCAATAATTCCTCCAAAGTGGTGAACGGCGTCCTAATGGTCTCATCCTTTGGTAGTCTTTGTTTAGGAATGATGTAAATGACCATGCTAGACATTGTAGAAAGTTTCGCGAAATTTCGTCGAGTCTAGATAGGTTTTTTTTAATTAATTGAATTTAATTAATTTTCCTAAGGTTGGAATTTTAATTATTTAATTAATTAAATGTTTTTGAGCAAATATTGTAAAAACTGGGTCTTTGGGTTTTTGATAGGGGTATTTGTGCTCAAAATAAATGGAATGGCACCCCCTACACCCATAGATCAAGTTTCAGCGCAGTCGGACGAACTTTGCTATGCCTTTGTCCACCTGGAGTCAAAGTCAATCAAAACAACAAATTTAATTGCTAAGTCAATTTTGTAATTTTTGTAAAAAAGAGTTAGTGGGTTAATTTGAAGGTGGAAAAGAGCAAAGATGGACACCCCTAACCTACCCAACCCAACCTAGCTACTTCATAACCTTTCCTACACCCCTAACTCACCCCCTCACTAGAACCCTCACGCCCCCATGAGGAAAGGGCGCCCCCCTTACACCCAAAACTTTAGAAAACACACAAATGAGATTGTGGGCCCCTCTCTATCACCTAGAGAGCCCTCCCTAACCTCACAACTCACCCATATGTGGCCCACACCTTTCCACCTCACCTATCCATGTCTAAAACCCTAGGTGGGGTGCCCCCTTCACAGAGATTCACTCTCTTGCTTGGAAATCAACACTTGGCACTCATTAAGATGCCATCACCTTACCTCTACAGCTATAAAAGAAGCCTCTCCTCACTCATTTGGGTTACCATTCTTTGATGTAAAGTTATGCTACTGAATTTTTGCCTCATCCATCTTGCTCTTGCCATCTCCTTTTCACTCATTGCCTCTTGAGAGTATTGGAGCAATTAGTTGTTGCAAGGCTCTCATTTTTGGATTCAATAAAAAGCTTTGGAGGATTTTGGATCAATCTAGAGTAATCAGATTTGTCTATTGCACATGAGGTGATCTTGCTCCTTTGTATTTTGTGAGTTCTTGACTAGTTTCTTGAGCAAACTAGTTTGTTTGGGTAGATCATTTGACATTAGTGTTGCTGATCTATATATGTAGGATAGTTAGCATTGTGAAGTACTTCATTTTACTAATCTATCTTATCATATTATGCTATTTTTGGACTCACATCTTGCTTAAGTGTGCAGATTTTTCTCAAAGGAGTTGGTTGGAAAAGACTTTAGAGGGGTTTTCAACCAAAGCCTTCATACACTCCTTGGTTTTAATTTGGATCTGATATATTTCTTTCATTCATATCATATTTTTGTAGCTAACTTGTCTTAGATAGGTCCAGAAATTCTACATTTTACTTGACAATTTTTATGTGAAAATTTTCTGTGTAAAAACTAAAAAAATTTCTTAACATCTTTGTGTTTTACAGCATTTCCAGCAAGCTTTTGCTTGCTAGTTTTTGCAGATTCTTACCAGGGACAAGGGGAAACGTTGTCAAATTTTCTTCTCAAGACATCCTCAAGAGCCTCTTTGGTTGGGTAACGAATCCCTCACCTCTCCTCTTGTAAATTTCTTTGTTTCTCTTCCATTTTAGCATTTTTGAGTAGCATTTAAAACTAACTTTACATTGCCTACACCTTGGGTGTGTGATTGGCCAAGCCAACCCCCGAATATCGTTGGGCTAGTTCTTAGTTTCCTTTTAACAAACTTTTTTTTTTATCTCTTGCCCCACTTGTCTACAACGCAAGTTTGTGTGGCTAACATAATAATCAATCAAGTTTTTTCTTATTTCCAACCCTCTTTGGCCAATAATGGTAGGCTTGCCTCCTCTTTGGCCAATAATGGTAGGCTTGCCTCCACCTTGGCCATTGTGAGTGCTTTGCATTTTTGTCAATTTTACTTCATTTGCTTAATTGTTCTAAAACCCTCTTTGACCAATAATGGTAGGCTGGCCTCCACCTTGGTCATTGTGAGTGGTTGTTCCAATTTTTAAGTTTTGATAAGTGTTAGTTGCCTACACCTTGGGAGAGTAATCCCCAAAATCGTAAGGCTAAAAGGAAAATTATTCATATTTGATGATCTATGTGCTTTAATGGTCTAATATTTTCTAGAATAATCATCATATCTAACACTCCTTTTCTTTCAAGTCATTTCTCTTCATATGCTTATCATTATCTTATGGTTTAATGTTTTAAGTTTTGCTCAATTGATATATTTCGTCTATTTCTTAAAACATCATTCCATTTATCTTTCTCAAGAATATGTGAATAATTGAGGGTCTAGGATCTAGATCTTTCACATTGCTAAGATTTTCATTTTGAGCATGTCTTTCTCAATGGAGTAAATGATTGCACTTTAAAGTTTTATTCTTGTTATCGTTTCGGCAAGTTGTTCTTGCTTTCTCCTTTTTTGCAAAGTTACATGCTATTGATGGTGAATGGAATGCTATGTCAATGATGGTTATCTTATAAGCTTTTTCATTCATGTTATCTTATGATATGGTCTAAATCGTTACATTCTCAGCATTTCATTTCAAGCACGCTTTTACATTCATGTTATTTTGAGTTTATGGGCTGAAACATTTACATTACTAGCATTTCATTTTCAAGCAGTTTAAGTTTCGGTTTTGGGCCTAAAACGTAAATTTTGAGCACCTAAAACACTCCTAAAATACACCAAACACACCTAAAGACTCACTCAAGAGTCATAACAACTTTTTAGACAACTTAGGATAGTCTTATTCGGCCATCTCCACCATCTAAAACGGGTTTGAGGAAAACAACGAAGGGTAGTAGCGGGGGACCGTCCCGTGGCGCTCCAGGTGGGTGTCCTCTCCGGGAAGTACTCTTATTGTCAGGGTTGACCATGGAAGCTAGGGTGGGCCTCGTTGCCTTACTATCTTGAGCACCCGGCAGTCATTTGGCCAAGGGAGGAGAAAGCTTAAGACTCCAAACATAGCTAGGGGGCGGAAAAGTAAAATTTATCAAATTTTAAGAAACTCTTAACCACCTAGCTGCATAGACCATCCATGTGTGTTGGGGATCTTAGATGAATGTTTAGGAACACACATTGCTAATAATTTCATGCTTATAATTCTTATTGCAACTTAATGGTTTATGTCTTTAAATGTTTTATGTCTTTATGAGCATTTGAGTTAATAAATTGTTACATCTTGGTTTATTTGCTCTTGTGGTGTGATTCAAGAAGGAGTTGGGTATCCCACTTGGGGAGGCATCACCTTCTTGAGTCTTTAGTGCTTTAGTGGTTGCGAGTGAAAAGCAGTCCAATAGAGTAAGTGCTATTGGGGCATGCTTGACTTACGTGATTGATCTCAATTTGAGTATTTCCTAAACTTGCACAATGTGTCATAATTGTATATTTTGTTAATTTGTATCTTTTGTATCATCTTGTATCTTTGTAATATTTGTATTTCATTGTATAAGTAGTTGTAATTTTGAGTTTGTGGGATAGTTCCAATTGATTTTAATTGTAATATTTTGTAATTGAACCACCCTCAAACTTAGTTGACCCCTTGCCCAACCTTAGGCACTAGTCGTAGTTGACTTAGGAAAAAGGGTTGCTTGTCATTTAGATAAACTTGCACTTTGCATTGGCTGCCTTAGCATCTTAGGCTAGCTTTCCCAAAAGCCTTTTAACAAATTAAAACCAACTCCTAGAACATAAACGATAAATCAAATCTAGTAACTAGGGTCTACCCCTCTTGGCTTCCCTAGGAGTAAGCCTAGAAGGAAGAGGTTCCAGCCAAGGTGACAGTGTGGACTGTGAACCTAGGCATTGTGCCTCCAAGGACACACTAAGTGAGCTAGACTTTGCTCACGTTTGCAAGTGTATTAGGACGGCAACAGGCTCAAGACACCAGAAGAGATGTTCACCGGAAAGAAGCTAGAGGTAAGCTATCTCAAAATATTTGGGTGTCCAGTGTTTATTCATATACCTAAAGAAAAGAGAAACAAGCTAAACCCTTCAGGAAAGAAGGAAATATTTGTGGGATACTGTGAGGTCTCCAAGGCTTTCAGAATCTATATACCAGGTCAACATCACACTGAGATCAGCAGGGATGTGACCTTTGATGAAGATGCAGCGCTCAAGAAATCTAAACTGTGTCAGCTTGAAGAGGTATATGAAGAGGAACCCGTAATCCCCAATACTGCAATAAGGGAGGTTCCCAGAGCTGCAGAACCAGTGAGGGAAGTCGTAACTTCCCCTGATGAGGAACTTCTAGAAGGCCATGATATAGTAGAAGTACAAGAACCTCCTCATATGACGATCCTCCATAAAAGAAAGCCAACCTAGGCTGGAGAGCTTATTCAAGATAGAGAGAAGTACGGTGTTCTCAAAGGAACTACGAGACAGGTGAAAAGACCAAAGCCATTCTCCAGTTATACAGCTTTGATGTGTGATCTCCTAGAAGAGGAGCCTACCTGCTTTGAAGAAGCCATTCAGCGAAAAGAATGGATAAATGCCATAACAGAGGAATACCAATCCATAATGAAGAACGAAGTATGGGAAATAGTTTCCAGACCGAAGAATAAAGATGGGGTATCCTCCAGATGGCTCTTCAAAATAAAACATGTTGTTGATGTAAGTATTCAGAAGTATAAAGCAAGATTTGTCGCTCATGGTTTTTCCCAGAAGGAAGGCATTGACTATGAAGAGACATTTGCTCCTGTGGCCAGATACACTTCGATCAGCACCATCATAGCTCTTGCAGCTAGGATGAAGTGGAAGTTGCACCAGATGGACGTGAACACAGCTTTCCTAAACGGTGTCATCGAAGAGGAAGAGTATATAGAGCAACCTCAAGGATTTGAGGTTGAAGACAGGAGGTCTGATGTCTGCAGACTCTAATCTCTACTTCAAAATTATGAATAATGAGCCAGTAATCTTACTGCTATATGTGGATGACTTATTCTTAACTGGAGAAGTAAAGCTCATCGTTGAATGTAAAAAGAGACTTGCCTCAGAAATTGAAATGAAAGACCTTGGCCTAATGCATTATTTCTTAGGTCTTGAGGTATGGCAGAGTCCTGAGAGGATCTTCCTTAACCAAGGGAAGTACATCGTCAAAATCTTAAAGAGATTCGACATGTTGGAATACAAGCCCATGAATACACCCATGGAAGCGAAGCTGAAGCTGTTGGTCGATACTTCGTCAGATTTTATTGATGCCACACTGTACAGACAGATTATTGGATCGCTGATGTACCTGACGAACACCAGACCAGACATTTGTTTTGCCGTGAACACTTTGAGTCATTTTCTGGTAGAACCCAGACATGTTCACCTAGTGGCTGCAAAACATGTGATGAGGTACCTTAAAGGTACAATAGATTATGGTCTCAGCTATGATGGAGATCATGATTTCACATTGAATGGATATACTGATGCAGATTGGGCAGGAACTGTTTCTGACAGGAAGAGCACTTCAGGATGATGTTTCAGTTTGGGATCAACTATGATCTCATGGCAGAGTAGGAAGCAATCTAGCATTGCTCTCAACACAGCGGAAGCAGAATACATTGTTGCATGTTCTGCTAGCTGCGAAGCTATATGGCTTCGAAAGTTGTTGACCGGCCTATTTGACTTAGAGATGAGAGCAACCTTGATTCTATGTGACAACCAGAGCTGCATAAAGATGACAGAGAATCCTGTATTCCACGACAGGTCGAAGCACATAGAGATCCGTTATCATTACATCTGTGACATGGTACAGAGAGGAGCCTTGAAGCTCCAGTACATTAGCACGGATGAACAGGTTGTTGTCGTGTTGACCAAGCCCCTATCTCATGTGAAGTTTAAGTACTTCTGAGATAAGCTTGGCATAGTCCGAAAGGACCTTCCTCGAAAGGGGGAGTAGTTGTTGTGATGAGATATTCCCTGCTTCCGACCTTGTGGTTGTGACGTAAAGCAGGATGTGCACCTTGCTTCTAACCCAATTGTCAAACGTAAAGCAAGACGAGATGTTGTTCCTTGCTTCTGACCTAGTTGTCAGACGTAAAGCAAGATGTGTTGTTCCTTGCTTCTGACCTAGTTGTCAGACGTAAAGCAAGATGAGATGTTCCTTGCTTCTGACCGAGTTGTCAGACGTAAAGCAAGATGAGATGTTCCTTGCTTCTGACCTAGTTGTCAGACGGACGTAAAGCAAGATGAGATGTTCCTTGCTTCTGACCTAGTTGTCAGATGTAAAGCAAGATGAGATGTTCCTTGCTTCTGACCTAGTTGTCAGACGTAAAGCAAGATGAGATGTGTTCCTTGCTTCTGATCGAGTTGTCAAACGTAAAGCAAGATGAGATGTGTTCCTTGCTTCTGGCCGAGTTGTCATACGTAAAGCAAGATGAGATGTGTACCTTGCTTCCGACCTGATGGTTGTGACGTAAAGCAAGATGATATGATGAGACTAGCACTGAGCTTTCCGCTGGATAGCTGTGACGTAAAGCCAGTCTAGTATCCTGCTTCCGACCGGATGGTTGTGACGTAAAGCAGGACGAGTATCATGCTTCCAGCTTGAGTGTTGTGACGTAAAGCAAGACGATGAGATGAGACTAGTACTGTGCTTCCAGCCTGATAGCTGTGACGTAAAGCCAGTCTAGTATCTTGCTTCCAGTATGATTGTTGTGACGTAAAGCAAGACATTGAGATGAGACGAGCACTGAGCTTCTAGCTTGACAGATGTGACGTAAAGCCAGTCATGTATTATGATGAGCCAGCCTTGTGCTGTGATGATGATGATGTAACAGTTTTTATACTAATACATATTGATGCATATGATGATGGCATTCCTTTGAGAATGATGATGATGTCGATGAAGAAAACTTTCGATGATTTATAGATACGCCAGCCAAGATTATATTGATGATGTTGTCCTCCCACTTGATGTTGTTGATGATGATGTCCTCTCTCTCTCGCATGATGTTGCTGAAGAATACCCTTCTTGTTAAGGGGGAGTGTTGAAATATTGTAACTGCAAAGAGTATTCTTATTATTATTGATATATTATTCATAGGATCAATCCCCATTGTGGATTAATCGTGTCGATTATTGTAATAGGACCAAATCCCCTTTTGTGGATTGGTCAAAAGACAATTATAATAGGCAGAATAAGAAGTCGGCCCCAACAGTTAATAAAGAGACCCGGAAATATAATAAAGGTGGGTTTACCCACCCAGTTTGAGAAGTCGACCTTGCCAGTGAAGAAACACTTCACACGTGCCAGACTTGTATAAATAAAGGAGGCTAGCGCCTCACTTAGACACAACTCACTTGCTCAGTTTGAGAGACAAGTTATGATCTGTTACCGGCAAAGGAGGGAGAGAGTGGCGCATATCTAGGAAAGCACTTTATGTATTAGCATAAGAGATCTCTTGGCATTGTATTGGCTATCTATATTAAGGAAGTTTTGTTGGGTTTTCTTCCCCTAGAGGGTTTCCCAAGATAAATGTTGTGTCTCTTGTGATTGTGTATTTCTCAGTGATCTTGGATTATGCTATTGTTATCTAATGAAATGCAAACATCTATAATAACAGTTTAACATTAACAGCATGAAGGCGTTTGTAAAGGGTGTGCCCTTGGTAAAAATATTAAAGGATCATTTTCCAACAGTGACAACAGATCCAAGGAAATTTTGGACTTGATTCATTCAAATGTATGTGGCCCAATGACCGTTGCATCCCTAAATGGGTACTTGTACTATGTAGTATTCATATATGATCACTCCAGGAAGACCTGGATTTATTTTCTGAAGAGCAAGGATGGAGTCCTTGCCAAATTCCAAGAATGCAAAGCTCAAGTTGAAAATTTGACCAGAAGAAAAATCAAAGTATTGAGATCAGACAATGGAGGAGAATACACCTCAAAAGAATTCATCAATTTTTGTGTTGAAGAAGGGATCAAGAGGGAGCTCACAGTGCCATACAACCCTCAACAAAATGGGGTTGTTGAAAGGAAGAACAGAACTATCATTGAAGCAACTAAAGCAATGATACATGATCAAAGTCTACCAATGACCCTATGGGCAGAAGCATGTATGACTGCAGTGTATGTTCAAAACTGTAGCCCTCATCAGATCTTGAAAAACATTACTCCAGAAGAAGAATTCACTAAAGAGAAACCTGAAATCGAACACTTCAGAATATTTGGATGCCCAGTGTACCTTCATGTACCTAAAGAAAAGAGATCCAACCTAGAACCTTCAGGAAAGAAACGTACTTTTGTAGGATACAATGAATCCTCAAAAGCATATCGAATCTACATCCCATAACAAAGACAAATTGAAGTAAGCAGAGACGTCACCTTTGAAGAGGAAGTAGCCTTCCAGAAATCCAAAGAAGCTCAGATGGAAATAGATGGTGACACAATACCTTCTCCACATTCAGAAATTCAGAGGGAGACAGACAATGTTCCAGATGAGCCTACAACTCAAATTGATTCAGATCCTCCAACAAATTCGGTTGCCCCAAGTAATGTACCTAGAGACATCACTACAGGACATAAGATACCTGCTTAGGCAAGACAAACGTTAGAAGAAGCAGAAAGACATAAAGCTCCACAAGGAGCAATTAGAGAAAGCAAGAAGCCTAAGAGATTATCTAGCTATCTTTCATCTATGACTCACATTATTGATTCAGAACCAACCTGTCATGGAGAGGCCTCAAATGAACCAGTATGGCGAGATGCCATGACTGAGGAATATCAATCTATACTAAAGAATGATGTTTGGGATGTTGTCCCAAGGCCAGAAGGGAAGTCCGTCGTAACTTCCAAATGGATTTACAAAATCAAACATGCAGTTGATGGAAGCATTGAAAAATATAAAGCAAGATTCGTGGCCAGAGGGTTCTCACAAATAGAGGGAGTCAACTACGACGAAAATTTTGCACCAGTAGCCCGATATACCTCCATTCAATCCATCATTGCTATAGCTGCTTCCATGGGCTGGAAGCTACATCAGATGGATGTAAACACAGCTTTTCTCAATGGGGAAATTGAGGAAATAGTCTACACCGAACAACCAGAAGGTTTCGTTATACACAACGGTTTGCAGATTGAAGAAAGCCCTATACGGCTTAAAGCAAGCCCCACGTGCTTGGTACGAGAAAATGTTTCCTGATAAGTTTGGGTTTTAATAAAAGTTTAGCCGACCCAAACCTATACTATAACATTAATGGAAACAAATGTTTGATTCTAGTCCTATATGTGGATGATATTTTCATCACCGGCTCAGAAAGACTCATTGTTGAATGCAAGCAGGCATTAACTACCAAATTTGAAATGAAAGATTTGGGCCAAATGCATTACATCTTGGGACTAGAAGTGTGGCAAAGATTAGACGAGATTTTCCTAAGCCAAGGAAAATATACTTTGGAGATTCTGAAAAGATTCCAAATGACAGATTGTAAATCCATGCCAACTCCAATGGCAATGGATTTGAAGAATATGAATGATACCGATTCCGAAGACGTATGTAATGTTCCTGACTTGGCTAATCTAGGAAACACTGCTAATGTGTGTGTAGGATCAAAGGTTTACAACATATAAATGATCATACAAATAATAAATGCAACAAAGGACTGCAAAGTTTGTATTATGATATCTCTGTGGATTACAAAATGGCCGAATGCAGCTAAATAAACTGACAATACTCGACTATATCAACAGACAAAGGATCTTAGCCGGAATACAAATAAGCAACTGCGACTGAATAAAATAACAACACTTGGCTAGATCAAAAGACAAAAGGATCTTAGTCGAAATAAAAATAAGCAACTAAAAGAAAATACCTGGAATATGGGAGCAGTGTGGAATCAATGAAGAATGATGGAAGACCTGGATGATCTTCCCGATGACTAGGGTGTGTCTTTCAACACCAAAATCAACCAACTAGTGTCTTCCTCCTGGAATACACTGAACTATCTCTCTTGAGATGCACCTCTTCTCCTCAATGACAAATCATAATCTGGATAATGATGAATTAGGTCGCTGACCCTTCCTTTATACCTTTCCAAAACCCTAAATCATGTTGAAACCCTAATTCATTGTTGACTTCCAAAACCCTAAATCACTGCTGAAACCCTAATTCACTGTTGACTTCTATTTTTAGCTCATAATGACTTAAAAGCGCTTTTAACCCTTTTTAGCTCAATTTCACTTTCCGAATATAACACCTGTGACTGGAGTGACCTCTAGTAACCCTGTTTACCCCACTTTGGCCCTGGCTATAGTCTAACGGGGCAGTTTAGACCATTAAGCCTCCTCTCTGGAGCTCCTATTTGGAAAGGGACATTACAGTCCTACCAGTCCAGGGTGCTGCAACACCTGCTCGCTCTCCCAAGTAGTGTCCTCTACTGGAAGCCCTCTCCATCTGATCAAACACTCTCTGATAACCTTGCTCCGCAGTTTCCGCTCCCGGAACTCCAAAACCTCCTCCGGAACTAACTCCAACTGTCCCTCCTCATCCAATGGGGGAAGCTCCTCTGATGTGCTAATGAATTGTCCCACTGCCTTTTTTAGGCAAGACACGTGGAACACGTTATGAATCTTGCTCCCCTCTGGAAGCTCTAGCTCGTAAGAAACCTCGCCTACTCA
>ML822303.1:78072-91270 GCA_009831015.1 Picea engelmannii
TGAGTTGTATCTTCGAGATTCACATCCCATAACTTTGTAGGATCCTTGTTATAATCTGTTTTGTTTGAGAGATGAGGCGAAGATTTGAATGATTGTACACAAGATCTTCTGCATTTGGTGATTGAAATCTGTTTCTCTTGTCCGAATGGATGAACCCATAAGTGCTCCAATTTCTCTCTATTGTTGAAGAGTTGCAAATGTGTGAAAAACTCTAGATGCAAAGGTTTGCAACTTTGGAATTTGGGCACCATGTAAGAAGCCTCATAGTGCCCCTATCGACAAGCGCATTTACATTTCTGAATGCACCACATCCTTCAAGAGCTCCATTGGATTAGAACAAATCTTTGACAATGTTGTTGTAAAAGCATTAGCCACCTCATTGTCGTCTTTGTTTGGGGCCCTTCTCTTTGTAAAACTAAAAAGAAAATTTAGTCATTGAATATGGAACAGAACAACTGCTCTACTCGTAACACAAAATGAGATAGATAAGAAAGATTTTTATTTTGCTTAACCAAAAATACAAGGCAAATATAATCTTCTTACAACCCTGTCAAGCACGGTATGGATCCGAACTCATGTAGCTCGTATAGACTGATAATAACCTGATACAGATCGGGGCTCTCCTTCTCCTGCCCAGTGTGGCCCTAGCTTGGCCTTTTTTCTTTGTTGTCTTTGCTTACAGTGGCCCTACTCGGCCTGTATCCCTGTGTTCTTGTGTGGTTGGGCCACCACTAGTCAATCATACCAGGTGCAGGTTATGCAGAGTCCGCTGGCTCGTCTTCCTCTGTCTTGTCTATACCCGCGCCTCCTTTCACACACAATATTACTAACTACTCTAGGTAATATTCTTCTTACCTTTTCTTAGGGTTTATGTGGGCCCTTTACCTGTGGGAGATCCCAACCATTAGATCTTTTACTAGATCAATGGCTGGGACTTAATCTCTCATTGGGACAACTTAGGACTTCACCTTTTTTTTTTTCTTGTGAAGGTAAGAATTAGTCCTCACTATTTCCTTAAAACTCCCTCTTAGTGAGGAATGGGTTTTCTACAACACCCAATTTTTCTCGAAAATATTCAAACTTTCCCTTTGGCGGTCCTTTGGTCAAAATGTCTGCAACTTGTTCATTAGTGTGGACATACTGAAGTTTTACTACCCCTTTTTGTACTTTGTCCCTGATGAAATGGTATCTGATTTCATTGTGCTTGAATCTATCATGGAAGACTGAATTTTCAGATAACTTAATATAGCTTTGATTATCATAAGTATATTGTGGTGGGATCCAAGTTTGTGTCAAAAAGATCCACAAGAATCTTTCGAAGCCAAATGGCTTCACAACTTGCTTGACTGGCTGCCATGTACTCAACTTTTGCTGAACTTAGTGCCACTGATTTTTGTTTTTTGCTGTACCATGATATCATGCTTGATCCTTAATTGAAGCAACAACTAGAGGTACTCTTCCTATCAACTATACTTCCAACCCAATCTAAATCATCTGAATCAGAATAACCCACTAGTTTGACTTGGTCTCCCTATAAATATCGAAGTCCATATTCTATTGTACCCTTCAAATACCTCAATATGTGTTTTGCTGCAACCCAATGTACTTTTCTGGGGTCCACTATATGTTGACTGAGTGTGTTGACAACAAAACATATATCAAGCCTAGTATTAGTCAAATACATCAAGCATCCAATTAATTGTCTCTACATGGTAGGATTCACCTTTTCTGGCTCAGATGAATTTAATTTCTTGAGATTAGTAATCATGGGAGTGGCCATGGGTTTACAGTTCTCCATCCCAAATCTTTTGAGGATCTCAATTGCATACTTTCCTTGACCTAGGAAAGTCTCACCCTCTCGCTGCCAGATCTCAAGCCCAAGAAAGTAGTGCATTAGGCCTAGATCCTTCATATCAAATTCCTTAGCCAGATCTTGCTTGCAGGCTGCTATTAGAGTTTCTGCTCCTGTTAGAAAGCGATCGTCCACATAGAGTACAAGAATGAGAATGTCCCCTTCTTTTATAAGAAGGTATATGTTTGAGTCGGCATCACTCTTGATAAATCCAATACTTTGTAAGTAGCAGTCGATTCTGGAGTACCAAGCTCTCGGTGCTTATTTGAGGCCATCCATGGCTTTCTTTAGATGATGGACATGACTCGCTCTGTCTTGAACTTCAAATCCCTTTGGTTGTTTTAAATAGACCTCCTCTTCAATGTTCCCGTTGAGAAATGCAACTTTAACGTCCATTTGATGTATTCTCCACTCCATCTCGGTGGAAATAAAAATAACCGTACGAATGGAGGTGTATCGAGCTATTGGGGCAAATGTCTCTTCATAATCCACTCCTTCCTTTTGAGAGAAGCCCCGAGCAACACATATGGCCTTGTGTTTGTCAATGTTCCATCCGTGCATGTTTTATTTTATATATCCACTTGGAGCTGACTACCGATTTGTTTTGTGGTTTGGGTACACTTTCCCACACATCATTCTTTATTATGGAGGTATTTTTCTACACCATGGAATCCCTCTAGGACTTCCTTTCAATAGCTTCTTCAAAGCAGGTTGGTTCTGATTTGATCATACTACTCATGAGGGCAACATATCCTGAATACCTCTGAGGAGGTACACTTGTTCTGACTGAGGTCTTTGGCAACTCTACTTGTTCGTTGGCTTCCTTCAGCAGTTGCTCGACCGACTTTGGTTTCCTTTTCTTGGAGATGGTCGGTTGTTCTTTCTCTTGTTGTTCCATTGTGGGAACATCTGCCTCTTTTGATGAGGGATTCTCCTCTTGATTGGGAACTCCAGTTTCCGAAATGTCCTTGTCTTGACATGAATTTCGAAGAGCTCTTTCTTCTTCAAACTTTACATCTCTGCGTAAGACAATTTTCTTTGTGGAGGGAATGTGTGTTCTATAGGCTTTGGAGGTCTCACTGTATCCAACCAAAATCTCCTTCTCGGCTGTAGAATCTAGCTTAGTTCTTTTCTCAGCAGGAATATGGCAGTAGGCAACACAACCAAAGATGTGGAGACGACTGATGTTTGGTTTCCTTCTAGTAAAGGCTTCTTCATGTGTTACATTTCCTAGAACTTTGTGAGGACTTCTGTTTTGAAGGTATACTGCAGTGTTACAAGCCTCTGCCTAGAGAAATTTGGGGAGATTCTGATCATGCAACATTGATTTTGCTACACCAACAATATCTCCGTTCTTTCTCTCTGAGACCCCATTCTGCTGAGGGGTATAAGGAATTCTCTTTTGATTCCAACCTCAACACAGAACCTCTTGAAGGCATGCAAAGTGTATTCCCCCCCATTGTCAGACCTGAGGACTCTTATCCTCTTTCTTGTTTGAGTTTCCAAAAAAACCTTGAATTCTTGAAATTTCTTGAGTACCTCTTCTGAGGTTTTTCCCTCAAGAAGTAGATCCAGGTCTTTCTAGAGAAGTCATCTACGAAGGTGATGTAGTATCTGAACTTCCTTCCTATGGATAATGAGGACATGGGGCCACATATATCAGTGTGAATTAAGTCCAGAATGCCCTTAGACTCTGAATCGCTCTTGGGGAAGGGTGCCCTTACATATTTGCCTAGAGCACACCCTTTACTCACTTCATGGTGTTCTGTAGTGAATGAAGGCATCCCTGTCACAATCTTACCTGGAATTTTGAGAGCACCATGTCCAAGATGTGCTACATGCCTGTGCCATAGTTCACAATCCCTAGTGCTGTTGCTGCTTGCTAGTGCATAGTGTGAGTCAAACTGCAATTTATACAACTTGTCCCTTCTTGCTCCAATGACTTGTTCGGATCCCTCACTCAACCCTTTGGGTTTAATGTAGGCCCTTCGATCCTTGAAGGAGACCTCATAACCCTTGTCTTCTAGAGCTGATATTGAGACTAGATTCTTCTTTAGTCCAGGAACATAGAGGACACCTAACAGGTGGAGAGGCTTACCAAACTCCCTCTCAAACTTTATAGTTCCGACTCCTTTTGGATGATAAGCATAGTCATTGCCAAGCAAAATCTTGAACCCAAATTCCTTTTTGCTCAGGCTGCTGAAGTAGTGCTCGTGGCTAGTCATATGACTGGATGCTCCACTGTTTATATACCAGACATTCCTGGTTCGGGTGGAAGAGAGACATGCCATGCAAACATCCTCTGCCATTTCGTTTGGTGAGGGTTGTTCCATTTAGCCTCCGCTCTGATACCATGTAAAACTAAAAAGAAAATGTACACATTGAATATGGAACAAAACAATTGCTCTACTCATAACACAAAATGAGATAGATAAGAAAGATTTTTATTTTACTTAACCAAAAATACAATGCAAATATAAACTTCTTACAACCCTATCAAACACGGTATGGATCTATACTCTTGTAGCTCGTACACACTGATAATAACCTGATACGGATCGAGTCTCTCCTTTTCCTATCCACTATGGCCTAGCTAAACCTTTTTTCTTTGCTGTCTTTGCTTAAAGTGGCCCTACTCGGCATGTATCCCTATGTTCTTGTGTGGTTGGGCCGCCACCAGTCAATCATACCGGATGCAGGTTATGCAGACCCTTGCTCTCTCGTCTTCCTCTGTCATGTCTATACTCGCGCCTCCTTTCACACACGATATTACTAACTACTCTAGGTAATATTCTTCTTACCTTTTCTTAGGGTTTATGTGGGCCCTTTACCCGCGGGAGATCCCAACCATTAGATCTTTTACTAGATCAATGGCTGGGACTTGATCTCTCATTGGGACAACTTAGGATTTCACCTTTTTTTTTTCTTGTGAAGGTAAGAATTATTCCTCACTATTTCCTTAACACTCTTACCTCTGAATTTAACTAAGAGGCCTTAACATGGTACTTTGGGTTTTATGCATAGGCTAGAGAATGTAGATGGGTATTGGATTTATTTCATCTGCTAATGATTGTGACCTTTATGGTGCCATTCAAAAGATGGGCCGACTGTTCAAAGAGTTGCTGAATTCTTTCCAACATATAGTTAGTTCCCTCATAAATGTCACCAACATAGGTACATCCGAATCACAAAGTTGAAGAAAATCAACTAGTGGCTCCATTATGAAAACAAAAAGCTTGTCTTGACCCCACAAATCTTCATTAAGAATGGCAACTCTCACTTGCACTGCTTTTTTAGTGTTGCTTTATTTCTATGTTTGCTAGCGTGGATTAACAACCATGGAAGACAAAGCTGCCCTCGTGTCTACTAACCACATGATGATTATATAATGGGATGCAAATATGGTTTCTCCAACCTTTAGAAGTTACATGCCTTGTGCATGTTGGTGGTTAGTGATAAAAATCTAAATTTCCCTTGGTTCTTCACATATTTTTTTCATCCATTAAACTTCACCAACACGTGAAAGCAAGATTTAAGATATGGACCACACATGGGCTAAAAAATATGGTGATACCTTAACTCAATAATGGAACCAACTTTGTTGGCTTGAAACGCAGACCAAGGTCTACTTAGGTGTCCAACATAGGCATTGTAGTCTAGTGCCAACATATCAATCCATGGTTTATAGGGAAGGTCTCAACCGAGGCACATTGTAGGAACCTTTATACAATGCAAGAAAATTTAATCTATAGAGGATGCAACTCAAACTATTCTAACATCCATCCCATCACTAGTATAATTGCCTTAACATGGACTCTATTATCATCATTTCAATCTACCATATTTTCTAAAGATGCAACATATCAAACCCATGCAAGTTCATCCGTTAATGCCATTAGTTACAACTAACAAGAAATAAACATCATCCATATAAAATAGACATACAAACAAAATGTGAGGGGATGCCATGGTGCATTGTAGGAAACTTAAGACAAGACTAGAACATTTAATAGGATAGAGGATGCGACTCAAACTATTCTAACATCCATCCATTCACTAGTATATCCACTTTAACATGCAATCTATTATCATCACATTCGCTCTACTATATTTTCTAAAGATGCAATAGATCTAACCCATGCAAGTTCATTTGTTAACATCATAAGTTACATCTAACAAGAAATAAACATCTTCCATATAAAATAGACATTCAAACAAAATTTGAAGGGACACCATCATTCCATTCATATCTATCAAAATTAGATACATTGTTTCAATAGAGGATGAACATGATAGTCACTACTCAACAACCTACTATGCAGGGCAACACGTGCTAACAAAAAAAACCTCAAAAACCCATTACAATCTCAACAAAAGCAACTTTTTATAAAACAATACCAGTAATGTCAACCCTTAACAATCTCCACCATGACAGCCTAACTCCCAACATTAGTCTTTACATTTTATATCCTTGCCTCTATGTGGGTATGGATCCAGAAGATGCTCTGCTATTGGCCACCTGACGATGGACTTTACTCTTTGCCTCCTGCCCCCTTTTGATACATTCAAGCTGCATTTACCTTTTTGTCGCCTTTTCTCCTTGGTGTGAGGAATCACATTCCTCAATACTTGCCATATCTTTGCTTCGACAACCTTTCTCTTTGTTTGCTTGTAGCCTGTCCTCGAATTATACGAAAACATGTGTCACTTTCCACTACATCTTCTGCTGAGATGGCACCACCTTGTTGATGTGGTGCCATTGTGACCTTTACTTAAAAACAAAAGGGGCAACTAGGTACTGACCACACTTGTTGACTTTCCCTCAAGTCAACTCTAGCTTACCTCTCCCTTCTTCTCAATGTTGGTTGGATAGAGATTTATTGAGGGAGGAGCTTTATGTTGCTTTGACTTCCATGCAAAATGATAGGTCCTTGGGTATGGATGGCCTTCCTTGTGAGTTTTACAAGGCCATGTGCAACTCCATTGGTGATGATCTTTGTTGTTTGGCATCAGAAATTTTCTCTTTAGGTTGACTTTTGGGCTTGATTAAATTTATTCCCAAGAATGCGGCCAAAGATTCCGTTAGGGGCATGGCGGCCTATCACTTTGCTTAGTGTTGCATACAAAATCATGGTCAAGGAATTGGCCCTTAGGATTTGCTCAGTTGGCAAGGAGCATATTGGTTTTGTTCAGGGAGTTTCATTCTTGGCACTGTGGTTTTAGCATGGGAGGCTTTGGAGTGAGCTCAAGAGATTGGCCAATAGTCCCTTTTTAAAAAATTGATTTTAACAAAGCTTATGATTGGGTTGATTGTTCTTTCATTTTATAAATGCTGATGTGTTTAGGTTTTGGATTGAGATGTGTAGCCGTGGTGAACACTCTCTTCACCAATGCATCGGCCTTTGTCTTAGTCAACAATTCCTTGTCCCCATGGATTTTTCTGCATTGGTCCTGTTATCGCACAAGTTGTAGGTTGGGCAAAGCCCAACCCAAACCAAAATATGGCGACAGCTAAGAGAACACCTACCCACTGTCACTTTAGATAGGTATTCCCGTCACTTTAGAGATGAAGTAATCACCTCAAGGGGGGAATCCGGTGACCCTAGGGGAAAATGAGATGGAAAGTGAGATGATGAGATGAATGCCCCTATAGGTCAAGTTGCTATGTGGAAGATGGCTTTGATGGCACGTCTCAGAAGTGGTTTAGGGTTGCCAAGTCTTTGGGTACCTGCGGAAAGTGTTTGTAGCTGCCCGAGACACAAGAAAAGCCAAGCATGCACGTAATATGTTAAGTGGACAAGCAAGTTAAGCTTGCTGTCCCTAATTGCAGCATTAAACAAAGATATATATATATATATATATATATATATATATATATATATAAAAGCAATGAAATCAAGTAACTGCTGCAGATTAAACCACTTAAAGCATCAAATATTAATTGAGTTATGAAGCATAAAACTTGTAGATAAGTTCTCAACACTTTAGCACAACTTTAAGTGGGTATTAGATGGCTGTTATGATAAGTTTTCAGAGTATATTTATGACAGCCAAGTGGCTGTAGCAGTGATTTTCTACAACAACTACTTTTAACCACAAAAATGAGCAAGTAATCCAACCAAAAGTTCACTAATTAGCAATAGAATAAAAATAATGGTTTACTAGCAAATTCCCATGGTCAAATTGCAAGTTAAATTTAAGAAAAGTAGATGATTTGCTGCAGCCCTAATGGCTGTAGCTTTTAGGTTGTTATAGCTCTAAGAAGACCAAGAGAACTAAGACGCCCTAGAGGGTTTAGCAACCTCAAGGCATCCACAAAAGATTCCAACTTGAAAAAGATTGATTACCAATGCAAACATTTTATTTCTCCAATGCAAAAAATCAGATTAGTGCCTTTAAAATTTGGGTGAATGGAGTTTTTAGAACACAAGTTAGATCAACAAAGATCCTAGGGGTGTAAACCCTCTACTCCCTAGGGTATGTGGACCAACTTCAAAGTAGATTCAAGGAGGGTGTACACCCTTGTACTCCTCCAAGATACTTTGTAATAAAAGACTTGTAAAATAGTAAATGATAAGAACTTGATGGAGGGTGTATGATTATACTCCTCCTAGGGTTTTTAATCCACAATATTGTGAAATGAGCAAGAAGAATGCATATTTTCCTTACCAAACAAGAAGATTGCAAGATCTAACCCTAGTTTCACCAAGATAAAACCATCCACAAGCAAGAACAAGAGCTTCCAAGAGGTGCACACCACTTAGCCTCATCCATTCACCAAGAGATAACACCAAAACTCATTTGCAAGAGAGAGAGATACCAAAAATGCTCAAGTCTAGCGAAAATTTCAGCCATTAGTCTTCTCACAATGGGAGAGCTATGATGAAAAATGAAATAGAAATCATCTCTATTTATACAAATCCTCTAAACAGAGTTTGTCCACAAAACTTAGGGTAAAACACAATATAAGGGGTCAACAACCCTTATCTTGCCCCTTTACAAAAATAATATTATTTAGTTCATACTTTACACATAAAAGAAACCCTAGAAACATGACGTCACCCTCTTTTTGGGCAATGTTTGGCACTTTTAGTCAAGTTGTTGACTTGGAGAAGGAAAAGCTAGGCCTCCAAAGGCCAATAGTCTTCAACTAAGACGTTTCTTCCATGATCCATGGGCCTCTTCCTTCAAAACGTGCCAAGTGTCCATCATCACCAGCAAACACTAGCCCTAGGGGACGTCAAGCCCTCAAAATGTGACGTTTTGCCCCTTTCAAGCAAATTGTTTGGCATGTAGGTGGTGGGAAAGAGCCTCCGAGGTGTCCTCTAGGCGTCCAAAGGCATGTCATTGTCATCCGGAGTGCAGGCCCTTGGCATCCAACCTTTGGGCTTCAAGCCCCATGGAAGCCCAAGCTAGGCTTGATCTTCCAAAATTGTCCACAGCTAGGTCTTGCAAAGACAAATGGATACGCCCTCCAAGAATCTCAAGTCAGAAGCATCATGATGAGTAAATCAAATCTATAAAAGAGCCATCTAAGCGTGTACATCCAAAGCACCTCATCAAAATAAATCAATGCTCAAAGACCCTATGCAATTTGCCAAGTTTAGGTATGGGAGGGTTGACAAAACGACCTATTGGGTGAATGGTACCTTAAGTTTAGGGGTGTTTCCCAAGGGGACCTCCTTCTAAGTCATGTGGATGAGGTGTCATGGATGGGGGGAAGACTTTTGGGCATGGGGTTCATGACATACAAGGGGTTGTAATGTCTCACTTATGGGTGCCTTTGTAGTGGGTGTGTTGCACCTTCGTTTTCAATGCAACCTTTTTCAAAGCCCATTTATTGCCTTTTATTCTTTTAGAATGTTTCCAGGTTGAAGCCAAGGTGGTGCTTCTACCTAAGCATGAAAAAATGTGCCCACCTTGACACTACCTTGGTCACATCATGCTTCCCCAAGTTGAAAACAAGTGTGCGGTTTCTACCTAAGAAATAATACAGTGCCCACACATGCTCCACCCTGGTTGGCATTTTGTTATTAGTTATTCTTGTACGGGTCCCATCAGTTTCTTACGAGAGACATTTCATTGTCCTCGGGATCCCTGGCCGAACATCTAGAAGGTTAATGGTTTGACTTTTATCTTTTGTTAGCTACAAGCCTCTGGGCCTTCAACCCCTTCTTCCCATGAAATGAGGGACAACCCCTGCTTGGGTAGTACACCCGAAAATCCCAAAAGATAAGGAGATGAGGGGATGAAGTGTGGAAAGTGACAAGTATGGTCGGGAATGGCATGATGAATCGTCAATAGGATCTCCCAGTAGCAATCCTATCCCTAAGGGTGACCCACTTACTGGGGCACAATGTTAACCACCAAAGTGAAACATGGCAAAGAGCATAATATCCAAGCAAACGTTACATAATCAAAGTAGAAATAGATGCAACAAACTCAAATGCCTCAAATATTGAAATGACACTCACCATAATACCTGGCTTGTACCTCATGGAGCAAGACCCAATGTCTTTCGGAGGCCAACTGATGTGGTGGATACCATTGTGATGAACCTGGAGCTGTAGTGGTGAGGTATATCTTTGTCTGTGCAAGTGGACACTGCTGGTCAAGCTATCTCTCAGTACTCCATGTTTGCAATGTGAGGGCCTCGAGACATCATCTCCTTAGTTATGCCTAGAAGTTGGGGATAACAGGTCCATTCATTAAGGGTGCCCCCTGGCTTGGATGCTTTGGGTTACTTATTAGAGCTTGCCCATATTGAGGGACAAGTTCGAGGCATCCTACTCCCATAATGGTTAACAACCATTTTGCAAACTACCATCTTCTCTCTATGAGTGCTGAGTGGGGTTTGGGTTGATGGGGCCCTCGCATGCTTGGTTACATTCTACTTTTCTTTAGGTGCTGTGGTTTCAACATGGGAGGATTTTGAGTCAACTCAGGAGATTGGCCAATAGTCCTTTTTAAAAAAAATGACTTTGATAATGCTTATGATCAAGTTGATTGGTCCTTCATTTCAAAGATGCTAATGTGTTTGGGTTTTGGATTGAGTTGTGTAGCCATGGTGAATACTCTATTCAGTAATGCATAGGCCTTTGTCTCAGTCAATAATTCCATGTCCCCTGGATTTTCTTGCATCGACCCATTCGAGGTTTGTATGAATGGTTAGTTATGCCTTTTGGATTATGTAATTCCCCTGGATTTTCTTGCATCGACCCATTCGAGGTTTGTATGAATGGTTAGTTATGCCTTTTGGATTATGTAATTCCCCTACAACTTTTATGTATTTGATGAATGATGCGATGCATCCATTTATAGATTCTTTTGTAATGTATATTTGGATGACATACTAATCTTCAGTGCTCCTTGGTAAGATCACATCTCATGTCTGAAATAAGTACTAGACACACTAAATGAGCAACTGATTGCTAATCTCAAAAAGTTAGTTTGGAAAAGAGTGGAGTGCTGAAGATTGGTCCAACCAATATTGAAGCTACCCCTATGAATGTGACAAAGGTAAGAAGTTTTGTGGGAGCAACTCTATATCTCAGGAAGTTCTTCTAGCATTTTTAGTAGTAGTTGCATTGCTGCATGCTATTATAACAAAAGGGAAGAGTTTCCATTGGGGCAAGCAACAACATAGGTGTTTTGAAGAGTTAAAGAGAAATTTGTGATGCCCGACCATGCCTAATTTGATTGAAACTGATGGAAGTGGGTATGTCATGGGGGTGGTTCTTATGTAAGGAGGAAGACTAGTTTACTACCATTCGATGTTGTTCCATGGAATAATGTTGAATTACCTCACCTATGACAAAGGAGCTATCAAGAAATTGAAACACCATCTCTTGTGGAAGGAAACCATGATCCACACTGATCAACAATCACTATAGTGCTTGTTGAGTTAAAGGAAAATGAAACATGTAAAGCAATATAAGTGGATGGGATTTCTGCAACAATTCCACCCACTAATCAAATACAAGAAAGGTGTGACAAACAAATTTGTAGGTACTCTATCAAGGCCACCCATGCAGAAGATTGCAGTTGCATGAGTGATTATTAAGCTTGAGCTCTTCACACATGAATTGCTTAGTGAAGATTATAGAGAGGATGTTGATTTTGGAGATGTCTTGCAATAGCTGAAGGAGATAACAATCGCTAATCTATAGAGAAATGATTATCAACTTCAATAAGGGCTACTCTCTAAGTAGAGCAAGTTGTGTATACCCCAAGGAAGGAGAATTTCGTTGATGAGGGAATCTCATACTTCTTGAATTGTTGCACATTTTGGTGTTGGGAAGATCATTGCAAATCCACAGAAGCATGGTTATTTTCCAAGGATGCAAGAACGAGTTTCCAAGTTTATTAGAGGTTGTGTTCTTTGTAGCACTAGTAAGCCTAATAATGGGGAAACTTGGGTTATACTTGCCATTGCGAGTACCAACCAAACCTTGGGACTATCTCCATGGATTTTGTTGGAGGTCTATCTATGTCAAGGTGAGGCCATGCCTCCTTGTTTGTGGTTATAGATTGGTTCAAGAAGGATTGGTTCAAGAAGATGTGTGTGCTTATTCCTTTAAGAAGACCCTCTAAAGCCATGAAATAGTTGGGTTTTTCTTTGCAAATATATGGGCACATTCTGGTTTGCTAAGTTCTAAAGTGTTTGATAGCGACTCTAGATTTATGGGCAAATTTTGGACAACATTGTTGGAAAGGATGGACACAAGGTTGAAGCGTTCTATTGCTTTTCAACATCAAATTGATAGACTAATTTAAGTTGTGAACATAATTTTGGTCCAATTGTTGAGAGGATATAACAAGAAGCATCCCATGACCTGCGATGAACAAATAGTTTACATTCAACACTCTTACAATAGGTGAATTCATTCTTCCAATCAAAAATTTTCTTTTGAGACTTGTTTTGGTTATTTGCCACCATCACCTTTTGATGTTGTTTATGGACAAAAGAAGGAAGACATGATGCAAATGCAAGGGGATGAAAAGAAAACAGGCAGGTTCCTAATTTAGGTAAAGTTCATTTGAAAGTGTAGGAGCAACTTGAGAAGAGCCAACAAAAGTATAAGTTTAGGCTTGACCAACATACGACATATCAAAAATTCTGTGTTGGGGATGTTATCCCCATTTTGTGGATAACTAAGGAGATTATGTCTCGAGGCCCTCAGGTTGCAGATATGCAGTGTCGAGAAATTACATGACCAACAATACCCTTTTGCACAGTTGGAGACCCCTCTCACCACCACAGATGGACACAGATTTCCAGATGGCATCCATTGTTGATTTTTCAATAGGCAAGGTTTAAGCATGAAGTTTATTCCATTTTAGCAT
>ML822303.1:95871-108416 GCA_009831015.1 Picea engelmannii
TAATGTCAAAATCATACTGTTTTTACATTAAATGCTAAGTAAAAACCCTAATTAAGCAGAAAAGAGAGTAAAAGCCCCTTCAAGGGAGGCGCTAGCCCTTTCTAGGGCAAATGAGACATCCAGGAGCAAAATGTTAGCCCCCCCAGGGGCCTTTCCAACATGCCACACGTGCCATTGCTGCCTAGTCTGCCTCCAAAAGCGTCCATGAAGCTGGATGACGTCATGGTGAAGATGGGGACGTCCTAAGCCTTCCAAGGCTAGCGTTCCACTGAAAAGGGGTCATTCCCCCTAGGTCTAGTCCCGTTGGAGTGTCTCTGGTGGAACTTCCTCTTCCTCTTAGGTGCAAAACCCCTAATCAAGCTCTATCCTGTCTTTGCCCCCTGATGGGGTCTCAACTTCCATCTGGTGGGCTCTTCAGCCCCATGGAGGCCCGAACTGGTCATCTCCCCATGTGTACCGGTCCAAATGGTACCTGTCCGTCGGGCATGGTCCTGCACATCAAAAGCTACGCCTTCCATGGGCTCATCAGTCACAGGGATCATAGCAATGTCAATCACATCTCATCATCAATATTATTAAACATGTGCATAAAATCCCTAATACATCAGTCAATAGCTCAAAGACATTACAAAAACCTAAAATACAAGATTGGAGAAAAGGACAAGGCGTCCTATTGGGCTAGTGTCCACAAGAAAAGGAAAGTTTCCAGAAAGATCTCATCCAAGCCATGTAAGTGAGGTGATGTGGTTAGGGGATGTCCAAACATGTGGGTGCAGTGAGGGCCAAGGATGTATAAGTGTTACCTGTGGGTGCCTTTGTAGAAGGTGAGCTACACCTGTCACAGATGCATTTTCTCCAAGCCCATTCTTGCCTTTATTCTTTTTATTCTTGTTTTGTTCTGTTATTTGTCTTTTTTTTTGTTCAAGAACTAACCAGAGGACACTGCCTTGTCATGGTGACCAGAGCTAACAACGTCACCCACAAGTACTTTCACAGAGATGAGAAGGTTGGCTCGTGATGAGTCCTCCTTTCCCTTGGCCATGCAACCAAAGGTCACTGCCCTGGCGTGGTAACCAGATGGTGGCAATGTCATACTGTTAGGTACCCATGGAGCTAATAGGCTGGCTCGTGATGAGACCCCCTATCCTTTGACTAGGTCTTGTTTTGTTATTTTCCGGGTCCCTCTTGTTTCTTGCTGAGAGGCTTTTTACTGCCTTCTCAGGGATCCCTGGGCGAAGCATCTCGAGGTTTTATTTCTAGGTTTTTATCTTTTACCAGCTTGCTTTTACCTTCTGGGCCTTTAGCCCCTTCTTCCCACGAGGTAAGGTGTAGTCCTGAAATAGGTCAACCCAATGCCTGGACAAGAGGAATGGGATAGGTGAGCGGGAAACAAGATGTAAGAGTGGTGCTATGATGGGAGCTTACGATGGCTTTTTTCAGAATGCCCCCAGTGGCAAACCAAAACCTATGGGCACAGGCTTGCTAGGGCACACTGGCAATTCCCCCAAGCATGGTCAAGTGGGCAAATGTAAGAGCCAAGCAGTTGTTAGAGATAAAGGGAATCAGATGCATATATTTAAAGGTTTTAATGATCAAAAGTGACACATACCGTGATACCTGGACCAATTACCTCACGAAGCAAGAACCTTCTCTGATAAAGGACCAAGCTGATGGTGATGGATGCTGCTGCTGCTGCTGACAAGACAAAGCTGATGGAAGAAGAAAAGGATGGGCCCTCCAGGGCCACGCTCAGGTCGATCCTGCTTTCGGTACTCCATGTCTAGGACTTGTGGGCTTCGAGACATGATCTTCTAGTTATCCCTAAAAAGCGGGGATAACATCTGGCTCCAACTCGGGGACATGTGCTCACCGTAGAGCGCATGAGAACCTCAACATCTCTGGCATAACCTGCAGACCTGCTCAATCTCGATAGAAGCATTAGTAACAAAATTGGGGCTGTAATGCCACCCCAACATACATATACACATATATAAGGACTGAAAGAAAACAATCAATGATGCAAATGTGAAAGCAAACTAACATGACATGCAAATGGTATAATACACGAATACAAAATGCCTACTTACCTGCACTTACCTGTGAAGTCAGGTCCCCCCACCTTAGTGGGGTTTGAGGAGGTGGCCGCTGATAGGTAATGGGCGCCTTCTTCCCTCCAAAGTGGATAGGTAATATGAGTCGTCAACTGATTCCATTCCAACTTTGAAGGGTCCGAGCCATGACTGAGTGCTTCCTTTTACATTAGTTGGCTCTCCTCTCTAGGTATCCCACATCCATACCATGTCTCCTTCCTTGTCTTAGATTCACATTTGTTGCATATTTTAATCCATGGCCAATAGTGCCATGTAAGTATCTTAATATGTGTTTGGTAGCTATCCAATGTGTCTGTTTTGGTTGGCTCATAAACTGGCTAAGCACATTTACTGCATAGCAAATGTCTGGTCTGGTGTTAACCAGATACATCAAGGATCCAATAAGTTGTCGATATAAATGTGGATCTACGTTGTAATGTCCCTTTCCAAATAGGAGCTCCAGAGAGGAGGCTTAATGGTCTAAACTACCCTGTTAGACTATAGCCAGGGCCAAAGAGGGGTAAACATGGTTACTAGAGCTCACTCCAGTTACAGGTGTTATATTCGAAAAGTGATATTGAGCTAAAAAGGGTTAAAAGCACTTTTAAGTCATTATGAGCTAAAAATAGAAGTCAACCATGAATTAGGGTTTCAACAATGATTTAGGGTTTTGGAAGTCAACAATGAATTAGGGTTTCAACATGATTTAGGGTTTTGGAAAGCTATAAAGGAAGGGTTAGCGACCTAATTCATCATTATCCAGGTTATGACTTGTCATTGAGGAGAAGAGACGCATCTCAGGAGAGATAGTTCAGTGTATTCCAGGAGGAAGACACCAGTTGGTTGATTTCGGTGTTGAGAGACACACCCTAGTCACCGGGAAGATCATCCAGATCTTCCATCATTCTTCATTGATTCCACAGTGCTCCCATATTCTGGGTATTATCTTTTAGTTGCTTATTTGTATTCCGGCTAAGATCCTTTTGTCTTTTGATCTAGCCGAGTGTTGTTATTTTATTCAGCCGCAGTTGCTTATTTGTATTCCGGCTAAGATCCTTTGTCTGTTGATCTAGTCGAGTATTGTCAGTTTATTCAGCCGCATTCGACCATTTTGTAATGCACAGAGATATCATAATACAAACTTTGCAGTTTTTTGTCGCGTTTATTATTTGTACAATGATTTATATGTTGTAAACCTTTGATCCTATACACATTAGCAGTGTTTTCTAGACTAGCCAAGTCAGGAACATTACAGTGGTATCAGAGCTTTAGTCCTACCAGCCTGTGACTAAAAACAATGAGTGCAACAAAAGACCCAGAGGGCCGTGAACACATAGGTGACGAATATGTCACTTACAACAGGCATCGAGAAAGAAGGCATAGGCGTGATTTTCCCCTTTTTCCTCCTAGCTTAGAGGAAGAGGAAGAGGCACACAGAGAAGCAGAGAGAAGGGAAGAGCGTGAGGCTGAGCTTGAGGCAGAGAGGATGCTAGGAGACAAATATGAGCGACCAGAGGGTAGTGGCAAGGCCCTCGTAGATCCAGAGGCAACTTTCATGCAGGTTATCAACGATATGTTAGCTAGTCAACGGATCATGTCTTAGTCCTTGGCACATGTGGTTGATAGATTGGCTAGAGTGGGCACCCCAGATACACAAGTCTCGCATGTAGCACAGGGGAACTCGGGAGCGGGCAGTAGACCCCAGTCACCCTCTCGCACATACACCTCTGCGAGTAGGATTCCCAGACCCTTGTATCCCAGTTTCTAGAGGGCACCCTCGGTAGTAGCACCGCCACTGATAGCACAGAGGCCACCCACTCATGCTGACGACATTGTAAAGTATAGGAGGGAGTACGTAGCATTGGGTCGTGACTTCCTTTAGGACATGACCTTAGTCGAGTATTGTGGACTCAGACTCAGGAACCGCCCTAGAGAGCCGCAGAAGGCAGGACCACAACAACAGTAGGGGCATAACCTCGATTTCATCCGAAAAGTTGGGAAACTCACCATCCCTTCTTTTGATGGATCTTCCAAATACACCGCTAGAGCTTGGGTACAAAAGCTAGAGGCGTATTACAATCTCAACCAGATGACTGAGACAGAGGCCATCCGTTTCGCGACCTTACACTTGGAGGGTGAGGCACACGAGTGGTGGTATCATGGACTGGTGACATTGGGTCACAGTCGCATCACCTCCTATAGGGAGTTTAGAGATAGGCTCATGGATAGGTTTGACAGGAAGGATCTCGAGATACACTTCAGGGATCTAGCCGAGTTGAGATAAACTGGCACAACAGAGGTGTTCGTAACAGAGTTTCAACGGGTAGCCGTGGCAATGACAGATATATCAGAGCCCAGGCTGATCATGCTATTCAAAGAAGGACTCACAGATCCTTTGAGAGGATGGGTGAAGGCATACAGGCCTCCCACTTTGCAGGATGCCATCCTTCGCACTCGAGATTTGGCGGACTCAGTACCAAAGACTAAAACTTTCTCCAAACCATTTGTGCCCCAGAGGGATCAAGACAGGAAGCCATTCCAGAGAGAATGGAAGGGCAAGGAGAAGCTGGATGATGAGACTAGGCGAGAGCTTATGACGAAGAAGCTTTGCTTCAGCTGCAGAGATCCTTGGGTCCCAGGCCACAGGTGCATGGGCAAGGGAGAGATTCATTATATTGAGGTAGCAACAGACAGCGTGGACAATGAGGAGGAGGAGTAGGACAGTGGATCCACTAGTTCAGAGGAGGAGTCAGCACTAGCAGAGGAGCAGCCTCCCCGTAGACCACCGACACCGGCAGGAGCCCATCCTCCAGTAGTCCCACAACCGCCAGAATAGGCTAACAGGAGGAAACCAACAAAGGGAGGTGTCATAGCGACCCTTTCTAGTGTTCCCAGGTATGATACCCTCCGTATTAGAGGGATTATTCAGGGGCAACAGGCAATCGCCTTGATAGATGGTGGAGCCACCCACAACTTCATCGACGCTTCACTAGTATCGAGACGGGCACTTCAGATAGAAGAGTTTGAGGGGTTTGATGTTGCGGTAGCAGATGTCCACACAGTGGAGTGTCTAGACAGAGTTCCAAACTTAGAGATGAAGTTAGGCAAATACACAGTGAGAGACACATTTTATGTGGTTGACCTTGTGAAAAATCACTACCAACTACTGAACCTTGGAAATGGGATTCCGAGATCAGGATGGGAAGAAGGTTGTTCTAAGAGGTATGTCGACAGGAGCACCCAGGACAGTTTCAGCCAAGAGGATGGAGAGGATATTTAGACATGGGGAGGTAACATATGTCGCAGAATGCTTGATCACTACTTAGAAGGATTCAGAAGGTCGACAACAATACCATACAGAGATCAAGAACTTATTGGGACGACATCTGTAATGATCCCAAGCCAATTTTTTTTCTTGAGACCACTAACTCCCACTGATTTGATTATTACTGTTGTGCAGGTGGCTATTGGAGTTTCGTCTTAGAGTTATTCCAGTTATTTAAATGGTGTTCATACAATATCAATCCAACACATGCAAGATCACAAATATACTCAAGATATGGAAAGCACAAACATAGATCTGACCTTTATTATGGAAAGCATGAATCATATACAATATAGAGAAGATCTGGAATAATCTTCAGATGGCCCTTACAGATAATAGATATGAGCTGCTACAAAATGCTTCCGCTAATACAAAAGATACCTCCAAAGGCTGGATATAGACTGGAACCTCAAGATGCCAATAATAGGTGAACGCTCAACCCCCCTGGGCTGTTGGAACGTCCTAGTGGTACGTCCTGCTGGCTGAGAGAGCTCAATAATTCGGCCTGGCTGAAGGAGATCCTCAAACTGTGCCAAACTCCACCAAAATGTAGATCGGGACCTAGGAACCCTCTCCTAGAAGTCTGGAGCCCAAATATTCAATCCTCCTCCGTCAATGGCTGAAACCCTAATGCAGTCTGTGCCCTCCTGAAGCCTTGAATCACTCAATGGGTCGTTCTAAATGAAGGACACCTCCAAATCCTTTGAAACTCTCTAGAATGGTAGATCGAGCTATGGAAACCCCGTAGGAGAAGTTTCAGGTCCAGATCCTAGGTAAAACTCTCTAGATCTGAGAAATACTGAATCACAGAACGTCCTCCTTGCCTCAAAGCCGTCCCAATCTGTAGCTGCAGATTTGATGATGATATCTCCTCAGGAAAACCTCTAAAATGATGGTTGAGGACTTGCAAATAGATCCCACGTGTTGGAATTCCCCCAGGCTCTCCTGAATGGCTGGATCGAACTCCTCTTCAATTGATGGTGCGCCCTTGCTGGAAATCCCTGAACTGTATGGACTTGCTATCTTCCTGAACTGATGAGTGAGTGTAGAATGGTGTGGGTGGAATCTTTCATCCCCGAGACCAAGCTTGGAACAAGGCGAGTGGATCTTTCACCACTGAGTTGCTCACAAGGGTTTGTAACAGCAAAATCCCCAAACTGTATGCTCAAGAGCAAGAACAAACAATTACCAAAATCCAGAATGACTAATAGGTGCACCCTAGCCTTCTATTTATACTTTTTCTTCTATTTTCCTGTTGAGTTAGGTTAACCCCTAGGGTTAACTCCTCCAACTCTTCTATTCCTTCATTGATTTATCTATACTCCTTTTTTACCTTTTCATCAAGTCAACTTAAGAATATAACTTTAGTTTAGTTGATCTCTCCCCTTAGTGTGGTACTATGGCCTAGCGGGGATGCCTAGGCCACTGAGTCTCCTTGATACCTCTTTAACAAGAGGTGGGGGACATTACAACATCAACAGGTCTTTGAGGCAATTCCACTAGGGAGACCACCTAACAGGGGGTTTGAGCACACCATTGAGTTGGAGGAGGGGGCCAAACCTATGATCAACCCCCCCTATCGTCATCCTAGGAGGTTCAAGGATGAGATAGAGAAGGAAATCAAGGAATTGTTGGCGATGGGACACATTAGATTGAGCAACAACCCATTTGCTTCTTCAGTTGTCTTAGTTCTGAAGAAGGATGGCACCATGAGGATGTGCATTGATTACCGAGCCTTGAACAAGAAAACCATCAAGAACCGGTACCCTATCCCACGCATTGACGAGTTGATGGATGAACTGCATGGGACAGTTTTCTTCTCAAAAATTGATCTACGCACTAGATATCATCAGATCAGCATCCGAGAACAAGACATAGAGAAGATGGTATTTCGATGTCATTTTGGACACTTCGAGTTCCTGGTTATGCCATTTGGGCTAACCAATGCACCCGCTACATTCTAGTCTTTCATGAACCATATATTCAGGGATTAGTTAAGGAAATCAGTCTTGGTTTTCTTCGACGACATCTTTATCTATAGCCGGTCATGGAAAGAGCATATGAGGCACCTGGATGAGGTATTGAGCATCATGGAGGCACAGTCATTATATGCCAAAGAGTCCAAGTGTGAGTTCGGTATGACAGAGCTGCTTTACTTAGGCCACATCATCAGTGCACAGGGGGTACAGGTGCACCAAGAGAAGACCAGGGCCATTCTGGATTGGCCGATGCCCAAGAACGTGACAGAATTGAGGAGCTTCTTCGGGCTGTGCAGCTATTACAGGCAGTTCGTCCGGGGTTTTTCTCAGCTTGGAGCATCGCTGATAGATCTTACCAAGCATGGGGCCTTCATATGGACCGAGAAATCACAGGAAGCCTTTGATCACATGAAGGAAGTCATTGGCACTTGTCCAGTGTTGGCACTACCGGACTTCACCTTGCCATTTGTACTAGAGTGTGACGCATCCGGTGAAGGGATCGCTGCAGTTTTGATGCAGGGAGGACACCTCATTGTATTCGAGAGTCGAGAACCTAGTCAACCTCAGAGGTTGTACTCCATTTATGACAAGGAAATGTTGGCAATCATGCATGCCTTGACCAAGTTCAGACAATATTTGGTGGGCAACAAATTTGTGGTCAAGACCGATCACAACAGTTTGAACTATTTCCTTGAGTAGAAGGACCTCAGTGAGCGCCAACAGAAATGTGCGACGAAGGTACAGGCATTCGACTTTGACATAGAGTATGTCAAGGGGAAGAAGAACATTGTGGCCGATGCACTATCGAGGAGACCTGCGGCATGTGCTTAGATGGAGATTTCAGCAGATTGGAAATCCCACTTGTTAGTGGAATATTCCAAGAACAAGTTCGCTTGTGAGGTGATGGATGGGCAAATACAGGATGACCGGTATAGGGTCATTGATGATGTCATATTTTCCAAGGATAGAGTCTACTTGGTGCTAGATTCAGGGCTTAAGAAGAAGATCCTCACCGCAGTTCATGATTCACCTCTAGCAGGCCATTAGGGGTTTTTCAAAATCTATAGACAGATCAGAGAGAGGTTCTCATGGAAGGGCCTCAAACAAGACGTTATGAGACACGTCAGTGAGTGTCTGACTTGCTAGCAGAACAAGTCAGAGCATGCTCTTCCAGCAGGGCTACTTCAGCCACTCCCCATTCCAGAGCAGAAATGGGAGAGTATATCTATGGACTTCATCACAGGTCTACCCAAGGTCCAGGGTAAGGACTGTATCTATGTAGTGGTCGACACATTGACCAAGTTTGCTCACTTCTACGCCATACTGACAGAGTACAACGCAGTTCATGTAGTCGAGCTTTTCTTCAGGGAGGTCTTCAGACTTCATGGGTTGCCGAAGAACATCGTCATTGACAAGGATAGTCAATTCATAAGGACATTTTGGAGAGAGTTGTTTCAGTTGGTGGGGACAGAGTTGGCACCTAGCACCAGCTATCACCCTCGGATAGATGGGCAGACCGAGATTGTCAACAAGTGGGTTGAAGGGTATTTGAGGAACTATGTAGGAGGACAACAAAGAATGTGGGTAAAGTGGTTACATTTAGGAGAACATTGCTACAACACCACCTTCCACATGTCCATTGGTATGACACCCTTCCGAGCATTGTACAGATATGATGCTCCCACTTTGGTAGACTTGGTCTTCGGGGAGAGCAGAGCTCCCAAGGCTAAGGATTGGATCATAGAGAGTCAAGAGATTCTCAAGTTGTTGAAAGAGAACCTGCAGATAACGCAAAACCGACAGAAGATAAGTGCGGACAGGCACATGATAGAGCGCAACTTTGAGGTTGGAGATTTGGTTTTCTTGAGACTCCAATCCTACAGACAGTCATCTCTGAAGAAGAGTGGGGCCGAGAAGCTCAAGCCCAGATTTTATGGTCCTTACAGGATCATGCGTCGAGTAGGCAAGGTTGCTTACGAGCTAGAGCTTCCAGAGGGGAGCAAGATTCATAACGTGTTCCATGTGTCTTGCCTAAAAAAGGCAGTGGGACAATTCATTAGCACATCAAAGGAGCTTCCCCCGTTGGATGAGGAGGGACAGTTGGAGTTAGTTCCGAAGGAGGTTTTGGAGTTCCGGGAGCGGAAACTAAGGAGTAGGGTCATCAAAGAGTGTTTGATCAGATGGAGAGGGCTTCCAGTAGAGGACACTACTTGGGAGAGCGAGCAGGTGTTGCAGCACCCTGGACTGGTAGGACTGTAATGTCCCTTTCCAAATAGGAGCTCCAAAGAGGAGGCTTAATGGTCTAAACTACCCCGTTAGACTATAGCCAGGGCCAAAGTGGGGTAAACAGGGTTACTAGAGGTCACTCCAGTCATAGGTGTTATATTCGGAAAGTGACATTGAGCTAAAAGGGGTTAAAATCGCTTTAAGTCATTATGAGTTAAAAATAGAAGTCAACAGTGATTTAGGGTTTCAGCAGTGATTTAGGGTTTTGGAAGTCAACAGTGAATTAGGGTTTCAACATGATTTAGGGTTTTGGAAAGCTATAAAGGAAGGGTCAACGACCTAATTCATCATTATCCAGATTATGACTTGTCATTGAGGAGAAGAGGTGCATCTCAGGAGAGATAGTTCAGTGTATTCCAGGAGAAAGACACCAGTTGGCTGATTTCAGTGTTGAAAGACACACCCTAGTCATCGGGAAGATCATCCAGGTCTTCCATCATTCTTCATTGATTCCACAGTGCTCCCATATTCCAGGTATTATCTTTTAGTTGCTTATTTGTATTCCGGCTAAGATCCTTTTGTCTTTTGATCTAGCCAAGTGTTGTTATTTTATTCAGCCGCAGTTGCTTATTTGTATTCCGGCTAAGATCCTTTGTCTGTTGATATAGTTGAGTATTGTCAGTGTATTCAGCCGCATTCGGCCATTTTGTAATCCACAGAGATATCATAATACAAACTTTGCAGTCCTTTGTTGCGTTTATTATTTGTATGATCTTTTATATGTTGTAAACCTTTGATCCTACACACACATTAGCAGTGTTTCCTAGACTAGCCAAGTCAGGAACATTACATGCGTCTTCGGAATCGGTATCATTCATATTCTTTAGATCCATTGCCATTGGAGTTGGCATGGATTTACAATCTGTCATTTGGAATGTTTTCAGAATCTCCAAAGTATATTTTCCTTGGCTTAGGAAAATCTCGTCTAATCTTTGCCACACTTCTAGTCCCAAGAAGTAATGCATTTGGCCCAAATCTTTCATTTCAAATTTGGTAGTTAATGCCTTGCTTGCATCCAACAATGAGTCTTTTTGAGCCGGTGATGAAAATATCATCCACATATAGGACTAGAATCAAACATTCGTTTCCATTAATGTTATAGTATAGGTTTGGGTCGGCTAAACTTTTATTAAAACCCAAACTTATCCGGAAACATTTTCTCGTACCAAGCACGTGGGGCTTGCTTTAAGCCGTATAGGGCTTTCTTCAATCTGCAAACATGAGACTTTTCGTTTTGTATAACGAAACCTTATGGTTGTTTGGTGTAGACTTTTTCCTCAATTTCACCATTGAGAAAAGCTGTGTTTACATCCATCTGATGTAGCTTCCAGCCCATGGAAGCAGCTATAGCAATGATGGATCAAATGGAGGTATATCTGGCTACTGGTGCAAAATTTTCGTCGTAGTAGACTCCCTCTATTTGTGAGAACCCTCTGGCCACAAATCTTGCTTTATATTTTTCAATGCTTCCATCAACTGCATGTTTGATTTTGTAAATCCGTTTGGAAGTTACGATGGACTTCCCTTCTGGCCTTGGGTCAACATCCCAAACATCATTCTTTATTATAGATTGATATTCCTCAGTCATGGCATCTCGCCATACTTGTTCAATTGAGGCCTCTCCATGACAGGTTGGTTCTGAATCAATAATGTGAGTCATAGATGAAAGATAGCTAGAGAATCTCTTAGGTTTCTTGCTTTCTCTAACTGCTCCTTGTGGAGCTTTATGTCTTTCTGCTTCTTCTAACGTTTGTTGTGCCCAAGTAGGTATCTTATGTCCTATAGTGATGTCTCTAGGTGCATTACTTGGGGCAACCGAATCTGTTGGAGGATCTGAATCAATTTGAGCTGTAGGCTCATTTGGAACATTGTCTGTCTCCCTCATAATTTCTGAATGTGGAGAAGGTATTATGTCACCATCTATTTCCATCTGATCTTCTTTGGATTTCTGGAAGGCTACTTCCTCTTCAAAGGTGACATCTCTGCTTCAATTTATCTTTGTCCTGGGATGTAGATTCGGTATGCTTTTGAGGATTCACTGTGTCCTACAAAAGTACCTTTCCTTCCTGAAGGTTCTAGTTTGGATCTCTTTTCTTTAGGTACATGAAGGTACACTGGGCATCCAAATATTCTAAAGTGTTCGATTTCAGGTTTCTCTTTAGTGAATTCTTCTTCTGGAGTAATGTTTTTCAGGATCCGATGAGGGCTACGGTTTTGAACATACACTGCAGTCATACATGCTTCTGCCCATAGGTTCATTGGTAGACTCTGATCATGTATCATTGCTTTAGTTGCTTCAATGATAGTTCTGTTCTTCCTTTCAACAACCCCATTTTGTCGAGGGTTGTATGGCACAGTGAGCTCCTTCTTGATCCCTTCTTCAACACAAAAATTGATGAATTCTTTTGAGGTGTATTCTCCTCCATTGTCTGATCTCAATACTTTGATTTTTCTTCTGGTCAAATTTTCAACTTGAGCTTTGCATTCTTGGAATTTGGCAAGGACTCCATCCTTGCTCTTCAGAAAATAAATCCAGGTCTTCCTGGAGTGATCATATATGAATAGTACATAGTACAAGTACCCATTTAGGGATGCAACGGTCATTGGCCCACATACATTTGAATGAATCAAGTCCAAAATTTCCTTGGATCTGTTGTCACTGTTGGAAAAGGATCCTTTAATATTTTTACCAAGGGCACACCCTTTACAAACGCCTTCATGTTGTTAATGTTTAAGCCATTATTATAGATGTTTGCATTTCATTAGATAACAATAGCATAATCCAAGATCACTGAGAAATACACAATCACAAGAGACACAACATTTATCCTAGGAAACCCTCTAGGGGAAGAAAACCTAGCAAAA
>ML822304.1:0-16889 GCA_009831015.1 Picea engelmannii
GAGTATAACCAATGATACCATTTACATCACAAACCTCTCTAACATATATACTTTAATGAACTCAATATGAAAGTAGATATATTGTTCAAGGAAGCACTAAGGATACATGGAGGATTGATGGAGATAATAAAAATAATAGATGGAAATATCCAATTTGCAACTTCTTGTTCAATATATATCCAATAAAGTTAATGTAGTGATGATATGTTGGATAATTGTTTTGGAAGTAAATATGGATATAAAATAATTATATTTTATCTAATAAAGTTAATGTAGTGATGATATGTTGGATAGTTGTTTTGGAAGTAAATATGGATGTAAAATAAAGTGATGATATTCTATCCAATTTGCAACTTCTTGTTTAATATATATCCAATAAAGTTAATGTAGTGATGATATGTTGGATAATTGTTTTGGAAGTAAATATGGATATAAAATAATTATATTCTATCCAATAAAGTTAATGTAGTGATGATATGTTGGATAGTTGTTTTGGAAGTAAATATGGATGTAAAATGTCCATATTTAAGAATATGATTGTAAAATGTGAAGACTTTTTGAAAAAAACAATTTAATTTAGTGTGAATTTTTTTTATAAAATTACATAAACTAAAAATTTCTAATTTTTTTAAAATAAGTTCTTTGTTTTCCATCTCAAAATATGCATATAATTTATAATTTTTTCCTTAAAAAAAATCATAAATAACGAGTATAACCAATAATAACATTTACATCACAAACCTCTCTAACATATATATACTTTAATGAACTCATACCAAAATAATTGAACTTATACCTTTATAACACATGTACTAGTATGAAACCATATCAAACAAGTGTTACGTAGTAGCTTTTCATCGTCTAAAAAACATGAAAACGTTTAAAATAAATTAAATATAAACCAATGAGAAATGCCAACAAAGATTAAAACCAAACAATTGTTAAAATATATTTCATGCCACTCGCCACATATTGAGAGCCTTCCCTGTTAAAAAATTTGGGATTTTCCAAATGGCAATGAATAAGCCCAATATAATTACAACTTTTTCCTTTGTGTTAGTTACTTGCGTGCCCGAGGTAACTACCTATTAATTTGAATAAAGTTACTCTCCCTCATGTAATTACAACTTTTCCCTTTGTGTTAGTTGCTTGCTTGAAGTAACTACATATTAATTTGAATGAAGTTACCTTGCTTGAGGTAAGGTGTTCCTTGCCTTATGAGTATGAATAGAAATGTATCCTTAACACTGGGATAAACAAAGAGGAGCTATGATTGGAAATTGTATGAGCAGAGAAGAGGTTCACATTTTCAAACAATTCTATGAACAAAGAAGAGAGCAATAACTCAATAATCATGCAAATGATCATATAAACCTATATCATATAGGTAATCATCATAAGGTGTAGAGGTTGGTTAATGTTTATGCTATAAACAAAGTTTTCGAGGGAAATTATGTTTTCACAACATGACGAGACACGATATGTGATTCTATAGAATGTTGGTTTTGATCCCTAGTCAAAAGATTTCTCTAAGTCACCCGTGTGGATATGACTTTATTCCTTACATCGAAATTATGGAATGAAGGGATTTTGGAAAGTATAGGAAATCTTTTAGAAAATTACTAAAAATATATACAAAGGTAACCATAAAGGAAAAAAAAATACATCTTTTATAAGCAATTTCTATACTTGGATCTAACCAAACCCTTACCAAAATCAATAGTTTTGCGGTATAAAGAGTACACAGGGAAGAAACAAATAGATTATGAAAGCATACCTTGATATGCCAAACATGCCATGAATAGATCATGTACGAAGGGATTGTCCATTCTTACACTACATACATTATGTAAGGATTTCAAAAGAAGGAACACCTTATACATAAACCCAAGGTAAAATAAATTTTAAAAAATGTTAGGAACGAAGAGAAAGGATTATTATGAGAAAGAAATAATTTGAAGCTTTGAATCTAGACATTGAGGAAGCATTCTTAACATAGTTTACATTGAAGGAAGGAACAATAATAAAAAATATGGGAGAAACATATAAGAAAATGATTAAGATGATTGGGTTTATGAGAAAGAAGACGACAAAGACTCAAAATCAATGCAAGTCATTGACAAAAATTATAAATTTTTAATACCGAAAAAAAAAAATTAAGGGAGAAAAGGAAAGCATATGCATGTCCAAATTAAAACAAAAAACAAGTAATACAATTATAGGTAAATCTCGATAACTTATCATAGCAAAAGAGACAACATTAGAGAATTTTTAAGGTCTAAAATGGGCGTCTTAAAGAAAATAATAAAATAAGAGATGAATTTTCAAAGGAAAAGAAAGAAAATTATTTTTTTAATCATATTTTCAACTTATCTCCTTACATGTTTATTCAAATTTCAAGTGTAGGTACTCATTGGACGCAAAATTAAATTAGAAGGGAGTGAAAGAGACAACAACCTCTTCAAATCTCTCACAAACAAAAAATACAAAATGGGGCACAATCTTGTGGATTCTTCCTAGATTCATGGTTGTCCTCATCATGACTAGATTGTGATAGATCAACACAATGACCACATGGTGGAGTTGATCAAGAAATAGGGTACCTATGCCTTGACGTCTGCCTTAGGTCTCCCATGTATCACATGAAGTCTGTGTATAGCCTCCACTTCAATGGTTTCTTTGTATTAACCCAATGCCCACCAACCTTGTTTTTTAATGAAAACAATAAATACATAACTTTTCATTATGTGTGTCATTGCATGCTTTTTCTTGAGGTGTTGCGATCTCAACATTATTTGTTTTATAGTGGAAAGGAATCACCATATATTCAATATATCAATTCATGTGATAATATGTAGCTGATAAAATGATTATCTAATGAATAGAGGAAAATATTGTTCAATAGATTCTTTTGTTAATATCATTTAATTCTCCTTCCAATTTTTTGATTCTCCTTTTGAGTTGGTGAAGCGCAGTGTCAAAGTGTCAATCCCTAAGTTTGTTTCCAATTAGTTTTAAGTTTCTCATATGTTTCAATACATACATACATATTTACCAAGAAAAAAACTTTATATTTGATATTTGAGAAAAAAGAAATCAAAATATACATCTTCAAGCCTTTCAACTCATTGTCAAATAGTCCAATTATTTGCTTCCAAATCCAATACAACATATTATAGTCTTCCTTCATCAATATAGGACTCTTAATGGGATCTTAGGCCCTTAAAACATACACATCCTTTCTTGTCTTAGAAAAACAAGATAGGCAACAAATTTGACAAAAACTAGGACCTAAAGAAAATCAAATAAAGGATTTAATCGTTTCTGAAAAAAAAGGAGCATTTCCCTTAAGTTCTTGTTCAACCAAAGTCCCTTTTTGCAAGGAGATGGCTTCTTTAGAAAGAAAATATACTTTTGTATTGAATTCCCTAATTATGTGAGAAAAATAAATTTCTTCAAATTGATCTTTTACCTCATGATGATTTTTTTTAGGATAGACCCAAGAGATAGATTTGAAATTTGAATTCTTCCTTTAGCCCAGTCCATCAAGATCTTAGAATATTCTAACACCTGCATCCTTTTATCTCCCTTTTCGACTGTGACTTTCATCAAAATACACAAAGCATAACATTTAGCTCTATTGTTTGTACCTAGGCCTACTCCATATTTTAGATTTTAAAAATTAAAGTTAGATAAAAATAGAATGTCTCCTACTCCACAAATACTGAGGGTACCTTGGCATGCTCCATCAAAGTAACCCTTGGGATTTGAGAAATCAATCGTAGGTTCTTTTAAACTTCTAAGTGTCTTTTTCTTATTGGGGAGCTTCCAACCTTCACTATATTAAAGTTTGATATGATGTGAGACTAGCCCAAGAGCCACCTCCTTGCCTTGAAATATCATGTTGTTTCTAGAAATCCACACTCCCTATAGAACATAGCAAGCCAATGCTTTATGAGAGGAAGCATAATTATTTGAGAACCATGCTTCACAACACTCCAACAAAGATTTTGTCCCAACTATGGTTACCATTTATAGCCTGCAGAACTTCCTTACAAATAAATTTTATGAACGGGAAAGTAACAAAAATGTGATCAATATACTCATTAGTCTCTTTGAAGATAACAAACCAACTAGGCCCTATCCAGTTCCTCTTTTGTCCATTTTCCCAAGTTAATATCTTATTGACAAGGGCTAACCATAGGAGGATCTTAGTTTGAGAGGACTTTCTAGCTTCCTAACCAGTTTCCACAACCAAGCCCTTTCATCACTTATTTCTTTTGCAATTTTGGCTTCATACCCTAACTTAGCTATGAAGACTCCTATATATTTATTCCTTAACCATTTTAATTCACCATCCTAATCCTTTAGACATATAGCACTGTGAATTAAAAGTGATGTGGACTGATGCCATTGTTCAGCTAGATCACCCTAACATCCTAAGTCTTCAGTAGATTTATGATGCCAAAACCTACTTCTGTGGTACTCTTGAATGGAAACATCAGCTAGACTGGAGATTCCCTTAGCATGGAACTCTTCAATAATAAATTCTAACAAGTTGTGATTATCACTACAACGAATCCATGGGTCAACACCTATTCCTTCTTTATCTCCTTGACTTATTTTCCATGCTATCTAGTTCCCCATGATAGGAAATGATTTTACCAATTAGTTCCATACCATTGAGGCTCCTTTTAATGGTTTTCTTTCCCTTATGATCTAATATTCCACCTCCTTTTCTTCCATATACTTTGACTTCATGACTTTACCCCATAAACCCTTGTTAAAATTAATTCTCCATAGGATTTTAGCTATTAAAGCCTATCTTAAAACATAGATATTCTTCAGGCCCCAATCACCTTTCTCCTTTGGTTTAGAAATCCTTAACCATTTGAAAAATGGAATGCCTTCAAATTCCCTTCTTCCAATCCAAAGAAAATTGAAGTATTTATTCATAATATTATCCAAAAATCCCTTTTGGAAAATGGGCAATAGAAAGCTAATAAAGTGGTATGCTCTCCAACACAAACATAACCAGAAGTAGTCCACCTTCCCGGGACAAACATATATTAGTCCAACATGTAATCCTTTCTTTAATTTTTTTAAATATAACCATAGCCAATTTTCAATTTTGTAGTCATTGGGATTTAAATGAAAACTAACATATTTTAATCTTTCATTTAAGTTTATTATTTTCATGGAAAAAATTGAGAGATCTGTCTTTGCAAGTATTCATTGAAACAATTAAAAAAAACACAAGACTTATTCAAATTGATCTCCATCCTCGAAGATTTACAATAGGTACCTAGGATTTTATTGTGAAATTTCAATTCCATTAGAGAACCTTCACTAAACAACAAAATATCATCAACAAACAACAAGTGAGTAACAAAATTAGATCCTACAATGTTGATTCCCCTTATGTGACCCTCTCTTTTAGCATATGTTGCTAGCTTTATTAGACCCTCTACTACTAGAAGAAATAGGAAATGAGACAAGGGACAACCTTGTCTAAGGCTCCTTAAGACATTAAAGAACTCCTAAGGAGAATAATTTATAATGACTACAAAAGAAGTTGATTCTAGGCACTCCATAATCCAATTTACAACTGCAAAACCAACCTAAGGTATAACTAATTTACTTTATCATATTCCTTTGCAAGATCAATTTTCATCACCATTGTTGCCCTTTTTCTAGTATAGAATGCATTACCTCCTATGCAATCCCCACTACATCATGGATCTGTCTATTATGAAGAAAATCAAACTACTCCTGCAAGATAACATTTGACAAAATTCCCTTTAATCTATTTGCAACTATATTTGAAATAATTTGGTAGACTAAATTGCATAAAGAAATGGATTCAAGTCTTAAAAAGTAGAAGGATCATTCTTTTTGGAAATGAGAGCAATGGATGTAGAATTTAGGGCACCCAAAACTTTCCCTGAGATTCTTAACTCTTCAAACACTTTTAGTAACTATTCCTTCAAAAACTCATAAAAAACGAGATAAAATTCCACTATCAAACCATCATGACCATACTTTTTTTCTTTTTTGAAAGAATGCAAAATAGCCTTTAATTCATCCTTTGTAAACTCTAATCTCAATTTTTCATTCATCCTTTCATCATTTGTTTTTTGAAATAGCTATATAACTTTCATTAGCTCTACTATATTAACATTATTAGGATCCTTAAAGAGACATTGGAAATGATTCTTGCTTGCACCAACTATGTCCCTAAAATAATTTTCCTTGGACCCATCAGGCAACCCTGTTTCCCAAATTGTGTTCATGCTTTTCTTGCAGGTTACATAATTATTAAAGAACTTGGTATTGTTGTCTCCTTCAACCAATCAAATTGGTCTACTCTTGAGCCTCCATTCAATCTCTTCCAATTCTATAAATTCCTTTTTTTCTTTCAAGTCTAGCTTTCAATTCCATAACTAGTTCTTCTTCAAAAAACACATCACTTGAGTTATTTTCAAAAAGACTTTTAATTTCAACCTCAACTTCCTTTAGGGACTTCTAACTATCTTTTTCCCAAGCAACAACCATTTTTTTTCACTTGTTTTAGATTATTTGAGAACTAAAGCATATCAAAGTCCCTTGTAGTGGCATCAAACATTTTCCAAGTCCTAAGAATTAAATTTTTGAAGGCATCCTCTTTTAACTAGGCGTTATTATATTTAAATGGAGCAGAAGGATTCTAGTCCTCTTTTTATATTTGAAACAAAATTGGAAAATGGTTTTAAGATCCTCCAGACTCTACACAAGACTTGAATCTATCAACATTTTCCACTATATGTTCAACTACTAAAAATTTATCCAATCTTTTTGAAATCCCGGCTCTAGCACTCTTGGAATTTATCCAACTAGGGAAAACCTAAATAGGTTCAATATCTATCAACTTCATATCTTCAAAGAGTTGTGAAAATATTTATCCATGGGGTCGGGCCTAGCCACCTCCCCCCAAACTTCTCTTGAGCTCAAAGTCAGTCTTAGGTCAGTCTTAGATCACCCCAAGCTATAAAATTATCCCCTAACAAGGCCTCTTTCTCTTTTAGATGATCCTAATAAGATTTCTATTCCCATACATATTAATTAACTTAAACACCTTATTTAAATCCTTTGATCTACCTTCTAAAACAATATTTATATTTAAAAAATGAGTGGAAATGGCATCAAAACTAGCATTCCACCCAGACAACCAGGCCCCCAGAAAGACCCTTAGCATATATGGAACAATATTCCAGTCCTTCAATATGGAAGCCAACAAATAAATGGCTTTGGACGCTAAACATATAATTTCTTGTAGAAAAATGGCATCAATCGTATGAAAAAAAAACATTCTTTTGAGGGATAGTCATTTTAGAGCACCCCTCATCCCTTTAACACAAAAATATAGGATAATCACGGGGGTACAAACTTCATAGGTTTTCCTTCTCTAATTACCCCATTGATTTTCAACTGCCTGCCTTCCTTCACTTCCTTGGATGCTTTATATTTTTCTAAGGACATGAGTGATTTCCTTCCCATAGGGTTAGGTTTTTCAAATTCAATTGATAAACCTCCCTTTACATCACCTTTTTCCTTTCTAGGAGAAGTCTTTCTAGATCAAAGCATATAGGAAGATATCAAAGGAAGCTTTTGAGATTTTTTATGGCTTGCATTTGAAGACCCTCCCAAGACATCAAATTTCCCCCCCTTTGGATTTTGAGTCTCAATATGATTCTTAGATAGGTCTAGGGGATTAAACATAGCATTGGAAACCTTTGGGCTATTAGGGAAAGGGATCTCCCTCGTGCTTACAACCTCAAGACCTAAGACATAGGGAGAATAAATCACATTATCAACCAAAAAATACATCAAGGGAGAACTAGAGCAAGGCTTACCTTGATTTGTTGAAGACCTTCTATCGAAGATTATTGATCCTCCAACAAAGAGAAGTGACCTAGAGAGAAATCATGTTATWGGCTTGATGACTTATCAACCAAAGAGCTTTGTGGCTTGTCGAAACTAACCTATGTCAAAWCTATATTCTTGAGGTCCAAAGAATTTATATTCGAATCATTTTTTACGCAAACTTCCTACCCAAATTGCTAATTTTTCCTTGGRGCTTTACATTCCCTCCATAAGTGTCTTATTTCATGGCATGTCGACCACTGTAATGACACTTTTCAATATTCCAATTTTTGCACAAAATACCTTTCTCCCCATTTGATTTCAATCTCAGTTGGAAGACCACCTCTGAAATCTATTTCAACCAAAACCCTAACCATCCTTTTGTCTGACTTACACTAATAGTCCTCCTGTAGGGTAATATACCTTCCAACCACATTACCAAATGAAACAAGGATCTCATATATCCAAAACTATACCAGTAAACCTGACAACAAAACCCACAAATGTTGGATATACATGGGATCCCTCTAAGGGTCAAATCCATGTTTCCATCTCTTAAGCACTAAGCTTGATGGACCCTAGAGACAGTCCTGACTAAGGATTAAGTTCACATATTGTTTAGATGTAATTTGAAACAAATCTAGCCTCTTACTAGGACATGGAATTGAGGAGTGTATCCCGATGCTCTACTCCATCCAACCTCTAACCATTGTTTCAGGGAAACCTCCTTAACCTCCTTTCCCTTGAAGCGGTTAACCATGACCAATCTCATCAAGACCTCTACCTTTTCTAGATTGACATCCCGCCACCATCATCTTGACCTTCTCCCACTTAGCCCTAAAGCACTTCAGCTTTTGCCTCTTCCTCATATGAACAATGTAACCAACCTACATCTCTAACAAGCCAACCTATGTGGAAGGAGAAACCTCGTCTTGTGGAATCGATGGAGTGTCAAACCCAACAACAATGTACCTTGAAACACCCAATTCTCCACTAGGTTTTGGCACCTCTAATCGGTTATGACAAAGTGAATGCATTTTATGTACCCAGACATCGAACTCTAATACACCTTGAGTCGACTACAACCCCTCCACCACTCCACCAGCTCCATCTAGTGATCATACCTCAATCTCCAGGAGTACCAAAGTTTTGCTTAAGTCTTCATTAAATGCTCTAGCACTCTGCGAAACTTCCAATAATTCTTCTCGAGTTCTAATAAAGGGACTAGAGAAGTCAACCTCCCCATAGTTCAATAAATCAAGGTCAAGATCCATCACGTTAAAATCCTAGAAACACAACCCTTTCATGTCTTATACAAATTGAAGTAAGATCAAAATTCATGTAAGAACCCTACAAAATGCCATCCACATTTTCTTCATCTCTATATAAATTATATAAAGTCTTAAATATTTAGTTCATAAGAAGTAAAATTAAAAGAAAGATTGTTTAATCCCTATTTTTTTAAGAATTAAAAATATGTGTTTTCTTTTTAACCTTGTGACGCATTGTTGTTTGAAATGCAACTTGCTTCAACGATTTATTTAAATACAAAGTTTAGAGCAATGAGATTTCTTTTAACTAAATATAGCTATGCCAAAATTATAAGATCTCATCCGGTTATGTTTTAGAAGGTAAAAGTTTAACTGACGCAAAAGCAACCATGGCAATTAGTGTGCAAAGAGTCTCTATGGTGGTTTATGTGTTTAATTGTCAAAGAAGCCAGTTATTTCTTAACACTGTTTCAAATATTTTAAATATTAATAATAATCACTGAAACACCCATTAACTCAGTAATATATATTAAATGATTTTAGGTTTTTCATCACATTTGATTAGCCAAATGAAATTGAATAAAACAAATTATAATAGCGTAGCCAAATTGAATAAAACAAATTATAATAGCTATGGAGAATACATAGCACAATCACTTGCCATTCATATCGATGGAAAGCCTTGAAATCTTGTAAGCATCATGAATATTTAAAAAAAAAAACATATTTCATGTTAAAGTTTATAGGTATCGTATGCAATAAATCTCTATTAATTATATGAAATTCTCTATTAACTATATTAAATTGTATTTTTTTTTGGGATAAACTTTTATTTTGAAATAAGATTACATTTCATCGAGTCAATAGAATGGAATGGGAACGGATTTTTTTATTATTAAATATATAATTGTATTTTATTAAGTCAAAATTATAGAGAGAAAATTATTTCATTTATTACATTATATTAATTATTTTCATTATATTACAATATAATAATAATAATAATCTATTTTTAAGGTCACGACCAAGTCAGACACCTAACTGTTGTATGAGACCCCCTTGTTTATGGGACAAGGGACCCCCCTCCGCCTAACGATTTGACTGGTAAAGTTTACGGAGGTATACATACCCTACCCCCCTCTGGATTTGAACTTGTGACCTCTTAAGAGGAAACACATGTTCTTACAATATATATTATAATTACATAAGTAAAAAGTAAATATATTATATGATAATGGGTTTAATGTTGAGGATACGAGTTTAAAAGCATCGTTTATTACCACACATGGTGAGTACTCTCCACCTCGTTCACTAGTACATCGACTTGGTCATGACTTCGTCTAATTATCTCAGCCATCATTTCAGAAGGAGGGCCACCCCACTTGGTTCGCAAGGCTTGGTTCAGGACAGGTTGGCTCATCATTCTGTCATCATTGTGTATAATAAGGATCCTGGGGCATTGAGGCTCTCGAATACGATAAAAAGGAATGTCGACTCTCCCTTATGTGCTCGCCATGTTATCGACCTCTACACAACCTCCCTCTTGTAGCTAACCATCACCTCTCTAATGTTTAACTCGGTCCCTCTGTCAAAAGCCATGTCGCCTAGTCGTGGGTATAGGAAAGACTATCGTCGTGGCCGCAAATCTCATCATGACCCCTCTAGCTCAAGAAATTTAACCCTTGATCCCATCAATACCAGAGTGTAGTAGGATGCTCGGGCCTCTTCGAACGAGTTCTGGGAATTGACCCCTCCCCATATCAGGGCAGAAATAGAGAACACAGAGAACACAATTCATTTGGAACGTGGAACTATCCACGACTAGGAAGTAGACATAGAGATGGAAAATTGGATTCCTGACCCTGACAACTTCAGAGCATGAGACACCAAGTATTGGTGAACACATGACCTCTATTGGCACATCAAGAAGCTAAAAGGGAAGATTTTGCAAGACCGCGATGAGGCTTGTGAGGAAGTGCTTTTGTAGCTGGATGAAGTCATGCTTCAACTTTGATACATTAGAGCCAAGCTTCCTACTTTGACTCCTTAGCATGCAGAAAAACCTCTTGGTAGCCTCCAACCTTTCACTAGCAGACAATCCTCAAGGCCAGGTGGCATCCCTCTGAATCGATTTTTTGTAAGATGAACCTTTTGCTTATTCTATACTTGTTTCCTAGGCGTCCATATTATCACCATATAAGAACTTATAGTAACATAGAAAGGCTCAACAATATATGTAGCATAGTCAAGATTCAGAATTTTAAACAAACTTTATGAAGTGAATTTTGTACAATTTTACTTTTCTATGATTAATAGAATTAAACTTGTTTATTGACCCAAAAAAAAAAACATTATTATATAAAAAATATATAAAAATTATTTTCAACAATTTTGAAAAAATCAACACGAACAGTGTAGATGATATACTTCAAAATAATTTAAAATAATCAAATAGTAATGTTTAACAAAAGTCAATGGTTTTGAGGAAACATAAATTAATTCAAAATAATCAAATAATAATATATAACAAAAGTTAATGGTTTTGAGGAAACATAAATGGGAAAAAGAATATTACAATTTATGTAAATTTTAAAGAGTAAGTACATTATAATTTGAGCAATCAAGTTACCAAAGAAATTATTAAAGAAAGATAAGAAAAATTGATTGTGAAAGGTTTTTTTTTTCAAAATAAAAAATGTACATAGAATGAAAAACACATTATTTATGCGCTTTTAACACTTTACATAACATAAGGAGTGACAAAGGGACTCCGAAGAAAATATAATATGAATACAACCATCTCCTAACCCAAAGTACCTTAGGCTGCTTGTATTATAAATTTATAGTCTCATATTCTCTTACATTACATTGATTGTAAAAGGCTTTATATTGACCAAGTGTGATTTACTTTTGAACCATGTCATAGATTAAATGATTTAAAGAGTGTAAGTGAGTGGATATGTCATAGATTAAATGATTTAAAGAGTGTAAGTGAGTGGATATTTAAAGAGTTTAGATAAGTTAATATTAAGATAGGAAGAAAGTTAAATATTCTATGTTTTGATTTTTTATATTTGTAAAAGGTTAGGTATATTGTAATCCGCATTAATTATGTTTTGATTTTTTATTAATTTATTGAATCATGATTTTTTTTGCTAAGGTTAAACATTATAATGTAAATAATAATAATAATAAAAATTTAAATGATTATTCTTGGGTTTGATTGGTTGAAAGTGTGAACTCACTTTGATTTGCTAATTTTTCATCTTATTATCAGCTGCATTGGGTTAAAAAAATATAAAAAATATCAATTGTTTTGGTAGGCAGTACAACCTGCAATGAAGTTGTGTTTGGGGAATGTTGGTGTATTAAATTCAACAATTAATTATCTGATCGACCAAATCGTTGGTGCCTTGGGTATTTCTACGTGTGTTTTCAATGTAGCTGGGTATTTCTACGTGTGTTTTCAATGTAGCATTTATTTCATGTTGAGTGGAGTGTATTATTATACCTGTGAAAGGTTTATTTCACGTTATACAAAGCATCGGACTACAAGATAAGTTACAAGCATGACCCTTCACATTATGCGAGGCATCAGATTGCATTGTGGATGTGTTAAATTATGGGTGACTGTATTGTATCCTCGTCAGAGATCTTCAATCGTCAATTGCCAACCTAGGCATTATTGATATAGTCGAAAAATGGTAGGCACCGTGCAAAGTGCTACATGCTTCCATTAAGGTGACTACGACGGTTCGGGTTGCAGCATTTGGAGGTATAGTAGAAAAACATTGATGTAATTTATCAGGTTGTTTGGTTGAACTTTGAAGTTAAAATTGCTTAATTCTTTGGTTGTGTGAGTATAGCTCGATAGCTTCAAAAATTTTTGTAGGGTTTCAACATGGCAGAATTGATTGTAGAGACTGAATAAGGGGAAGGAGGTGGTGCGCTGCAGGGATTTATAGATATCAAGCATGATTCAGATTTTAGGAGCAGAACGAAATGAATACAGATTATTCACAGGTGCTTAACATAAAAGAATAGAGATACAGTAAAACTGGTTTTCTATTCAATAACGAAATAAGTTGAAACTGTAAAATGCAACAGAAACAAGCTTGCTAGAATGGTGGCGGCTTATCTCTGAGAAGAGATGTGATGGCAACGCACATTCGCCAGAAGAAGGTTACAATGAGGCTTTGAAGGCCTTTTTACAATAAGCAAGAATGCCAAAAACCCTAGACATCCAAAAACCTAACCCTAGGAGATGAAGCGCCAAAAGTCATGTGGGCCCCGTTTGGGTAAGTTAGTACATCAACTTCTCGGGGTCGTAACTTTTGCATATGATCTCCGTTTTAGGCGTGTGATAGCCCGTTAGAAAGGTATCGTCGAGGAGATTCATTTTGGGGGCTCAATCATGCCTTCAACTATCACTGAGGAGCCTGATCTGGAAAAACCTTCATTTAGGCCCTCAAAATGGCCCCGGAAGTTAAAACTGCTAAAAATGATAAATTGCCAAAATTGTCAGAAAAATATTTTAAGCTAGTTGGAAGAGGTGGGTGGCCACCGATATCCATCTGGATCAATCCTCCCTCCTTAGGAAGCAATGGTCTCCATTGCATTGAGGTCCCCCATCAAATGAGGAAATTTCTTCTGAATTTGGCCCCGGGTGAGCCACTTGCCTTAGTGCAGGAATTGCCCTGCTTTGACGACTCGCTAAAGTTGGATCCTTTGTTGTCGAGTGCCCTTGATTTGTCTGTCCACAATTTGATCATTGGATGCTTGTTGTATGTAGTCGAGGTTGAGCTATGTTGGTGTTAGTTGTTCTGCTACTTCTGAGGTGTCTAATAATGGTGGGAAATAAGGGCAAAGGAGATCCATGTTGAACACTGTGTGCAGGCCAAGGAAAGGAGGAATGTTGAGCTCAAAAGAATTATCCCCCATGGCCTTGGTGATAGTGTATGACCCATAATGAAGTGGGTGAAGCTTCCGATGGGGTCTTGTAAGGCGTCCTTTCTGCAAGTGCAACCAAACTTTGTCGCCCACCTGAAACTTATGTGGCACCCGATGTTGATCATGGCGTTGTTTGTACTTGTGATTGGACTTCTGTAAGATATCCTGAACCTGTTGGCGGATGTGCTGGGTCCGCTCAATGAACCAAGTGGCTTTGTCAGCTTCAGTTGGAGCAGGAGATGAGTCAGTCGAGGTGACCGCAAGGGGAAGTGCAACATCTATGGGACCCAATGGTTGGAATCCCAACCTCACTTGAAAGGGGTTGTGGCCAGTTGAGCTATGCAGGGCTCGGTTGTAGCTATGTTGGACACGGGGAATGCTCTCATCTCATGTACGAGGGTGCTTTGAATTATACATGCAAAGGATATGCACAATCATTCAGTTTACAACCTCGGTTTGGCCATCTGCCTGGGGGTGGAAGGTCGTGGATTTGGTGAGCTTGGTGTCCAACAGTGGCCAGAGGCTCGACCAGAATGTGATGAGAAATCGACTATCCCGATCTGAGACAATGGTATGTGGGATTCCAAAATGTACCCAGACTCGTTCAAAGAAGAGCTTGGCAGTAGCCTCTACTGTGATGCTCTTCTTGCAGGCAACCAGAATCGCCATCTTGGAAAAGCGATCAACATCCACAAAAACACAGTCATTTCTCCGCTTGGTGGACGGAAGGCCCGACATGTAGTCCATTGAGACGGATTCCCATGGCCTGTCAGGAGTAGGAAGAGGGGTGTACAAGCCATGTTTCTTAGTGTTCGGTTTGGCAATAGCATAGGCAGTGCAAGCCCTTATTTACTTGTTGACCTCCTGTCGAAGATTCGGCCAGTAGAAACGTTTTTGTAGCATCGCCACTGTCTTTTCGATGTCGAAGTGTCCTACCACCCAACTATAGTGGGCTTCCCAGATCAGCTTTACTCACTCACTTGATGGAACACGGATATGGCTCAGACGACACAACAACCCATCTTGAAGATGGAAATTATCGACAACTGTGTTTGCACCCAACATTTGGTAGGTGGTGGCGAAGTCGGGGTCTGTCTCATAGAGTTGGGGCCACCCCGATGTCTCATGGCCGCAAGAGTCTAACACTGTGGTGAGTGTCACAACTGGCTGTCTGCTAAGGAAATCAACGACGCGATTGGTGCTTCCTGTTTTATACTTGATGTTGAGGTGGAATTGCTGCAAGTATGTGGACCACTTTTGATGGCGGTCATTTTGAAATTTTCCCTGTGTCTGCATGAACTGCAGTGGCTTATGATCAATGTGGATGACTGTCTCATTCCCAAGAATGTAATGTCCCCACTGGCGGCATGCTTGCACAATGGAGTACATTTTTTTGTCGTAAGTAGGGTACTTACGGACAGTATCTGACAGTGTCTCACTATGATAGGCCACGGGGTGACCATGTTGAGTGAGAACAACGCCCACAACATAGTCTGAAGCATCTGTCTCGATCTCAAAGGGATGTTGCAGGTCTGGTAGTGAAAGTACTGGGGATGAGCACAAGTGTTGTTTCAAATCATCGAACGCTTGTTTTTGGGACCGGACCCATGCAAATTTCTCCTTACCACCACCCCTGTTTATTTGGTTGAGGGCCCATGCAATATGGGAGAATCCCAACATGAACTTGCGGTAGAAATTGGCAAGGACCAAGAAGCTCCGAAGCTTAGTGAGTGTTGTTGGGGCTGGCCAGTCACGGATGACTTGGATCTTGGCTGGATCCACATGTATGCCATGTTGATCAATGATGTAGCCCAGGGAATGGACCCTGTCCATGCCGAAGGAGCATTTTTTCAAGTTGGCGTATAGCTTGTGTTGTCGCAGGGTGTGCAAAACCTGCTGAATATGCTGCAAGTGTTCGGCCCAAGTCTTGTTGTAAATTAGAATGTCATCCAGATACACCACTACAAAAGTATTGGTGAATGGTCGCAGGATATCATCCATCATCCTCATGAAAGTGGTTGGAGCATTTGTCAAACCAAAGGGCATGACCAACCATTCAAAAAGGCCTTCCTTTGACTTGAAGGCAGTCTTCCATACATCTCTATGTTCTATCAGGACCTGGTGGTAGTCAGACTTCAGATCAATCTTACTAAAGTATTTGGCCCATGTGAGTTAATCAAGGAGGTCATCGATTCGGGGAATCGAGTATCGGTTTCTGACTGTGATTTTATTCAGAGCCCGGTAATCAATACAGAGTCGCTAGGTTCCATCTTTCTTCTGTACCAGCATGATTGGGCTCCCGCAAGGTGATGAGCTGGGGTGAATGTGCCCCTTGTGGAGCAGTTCTTGGATTTGTCGCTTGATCTCCTCATTCTCTAACAAAGAGCAACGATAGACTGGCCCATTGGGCAGCAATGCGCCGGGGGTCAGATCGATGGGGTGCTTGACCTAGCAGTGCAGAGGTACCCCTGTAGGTGAGGAGAAGATATATGAGTATTCTTCCACGACCTTATCTACTTGCTTCTACTATGTGGAGAGGTCGACCACAGAGACCCTAGATGTGGTTGTGATCTTTCACTTATTCTGAGAGTGAATCATGAAGAAGACAAACTTCCCCATCTGAGAGATGACCTTCCTGCATTGCTTAGTAGAGATCAAGGAAATAACACTAGGTGGGACTGCCTCGGGTATCCTGTACAATTTCCTATTCAAAGTAATAATAACACTACGAGGCCTAGACTCATATACAACATGATGTTTCCATAA
>ML822304.1:16939-37726 GCA_009831015.1 Picea engelmannii
AGTAATAATAACACTACGAGGCCTAGACTCATATACAACATGATGTTTCCATAAATAAGGTTGGCCCAAAAGAACATCACAAACTTTGAGAGGAGCAACATCACACAATACCTCGTCTTTGAAGGGCTTGATGTCGTACGACAATCGACATTGTTGGCTGACGCGGAGATCGCTTCCTTGGCGGAGCCATCTAATGGTGTAGGGTTGTGGGTGTGGCGTTGTTGGTAGGGCCAACCGCTTGATGACATCTGCTGAGATGAGGTTCTTCTGGCTACCTCTATCAACGATGAAGTGCAGTGGGGTGTCTTTTACCCACATCTTTGAATGGAAGAGGCGCTCTCCTTTTTCTGGCTCGTCTGGTTCACCAGGCTGGAACTTGGTGGTAGCAATGGTGGCACCGGGTTCCACATCAATGATCTGTCTTCCCCTTTCTGGTTCTGGTTCAGAGTCAGAATCCGCATCTGATTCAGAGGCTTTCACGTCGGCCACCAACGACTGATTTGAGTGGTAGTTAGCAGTGTTATGCCAAGGGCTCTTATGGAAGTTGCACCACTTCCCGATATCTTTCTTTGTCTTTCCGGTGTCCTTCTTTGCTTGCGGCTTGGACTGGTTGTCCTGATACTGTCCATCTTTTCTTTGTCCTTTGTTCAGTGGGTTAGGGCTCCCTTTCTTGGCTTTTGTTGTGCAGGGTTCCCAGGCCCAAATTGTCGTGTCTTTTGTTTGAGCTTCTGCTCGATTTTGACGGCATATCGATAGGTCGCGCCCAAGGATGAGATGTCTAGAAATTCCATTTCAGTCTGGATGTATCTATGCAGAGCATCACGATACTTGAGCATCGGATGTCGCTCTGAATCTTTGATACCCAACTTGGTGCGCAAGGTATGGAAGATATTTGTGAAATCTAGCACTGCTTGGTCTCTTTCTTGCTGCAGTGTGGTCCATTTGGTATACAGGTCGTCATAACTTCCAATAGGGTAGTATTGTTCCTTAATAACATCCTTGAAGGATTCCCAGGTGGCCATGACTGAAAATAATGAGGTTTCCTCTGTTTCCTTTTGCTCACAGAAAGTTTCCCACCAATCTTTGACATGGGGAACGGCTTTGAGGAGCGCAAAAGTAATCTTTTATCTATTTGAAAAGTTATGGACAGAAAAATACCCTTCTAGTAGATTCAACCACTTGTCTACAACATCTGCGTCTATCTGACCTTCAAATATAGGAATATCGAAGTTTATTTTTACCTTGAAGGGGGCGGCACCTCCGTTCGAAGAAGATGCGTCGCCTGTTGGTAGTCGCCGAAGGATTTGCGTGAAACTGTCCATCATCTCATTCCTCTGTTGCGTGAGGGCTTCCTCAATCAACAGTTTGAAAGGATCTCTTGTCCCATCATCTTTGTTTTCTCCTGCCATGGGAGGTCGCTTGGGCATGCGAGAGCTTCTGTCCTCAAGAGAAACAAGCTCAAGACCCAACTCTTTATACTCCAACCTTGTTGGGGACATGCATTAAGATGACAAGGAGCAGACCGCTCTGATACCACTGATCTGGATTTTATGAGCAGAACGAAATGAATACAGATGATTAACAGGTGCTTAACACAAAATAATAGAGATACAATAAAACTGGTTTTCTATTCAATAACGAAATAAGCTGAAACTGTAAAATGCAACGGAAACAAGCTTGCTGGAATGGTGGCGGCTTATCTCTGAGAAAAGATGTGACGGCAACGCGCATTTTCCAGAAGGAGGTTGCAATGAGGCTCCGAAGGCCTTTTTACAATAAGAAAGAATGCCAAAAACCATAGACATCCAAAAACCTAACCCTAGGAGATGAAGCGCCAAAAGTCACGTGGGCCCCGTTTGGGTAAGTTAGTACATCAACTTTCCGGGGTCGTAACTTTTGCATATGATCTCCGTTTTAGGTGTGTGATAGCCCGTTGGAAAGGTATCGTCGAGGAGATTCATTTTGGGGACTCAATCATGTCTTTGGCTATCATTGAGGAGCCCAATCTCGAAAAACCTTCATTTAGGCCCTCAAAATGGCCCCGGAAGTTAAAACTGCTAAAAATAGTAAATTGCCAAAATTGTCAGAAAACTGTTTTGAGCCAGTTGGAAGAGGTGGGTGGCCACTGATATCCATCTGGATCAAAGCATCATTAACCTTCCAAGTAAAATCTATTGAATCAGGTACTTCGTTGAAGACTTAGGCTTATCTAGAAACCCTAATGTTTGCCTTTGCCGCTTATTTGTCGGTTATCGATGTTGATTGATAAGGAAATATTTAACCCGTAATGTTTTCCTTCGTCACCTATTTGTCAGTTATCAATGTTGATTGCAATGGAAAATGATGTAATGCTAAATCTAAGCAATTGCTTCATTTTTATTATGAAAATCAATAATTTCATTAGGGAGCTTGTTGCCTTCGTAGAACACAAGCCTCTTCTAACCTGGGAATTCTATCCTTCTCCCCCGAGACTATTAGAACATCCTATTAGATTTTAAGAAATTAAATTTCAATCCGTGCTTTCAAAATATTCAAAGATTAATTGAGATTATCGAATCTAATATATAGAAAAGAAATCAACGTGGTTTACTGTAGGAAGTACTTGTGAATTGTTCGAAGCAGGAAGCCATGGCATCTTGTAGAATTTGATATCCAAAAAACTGTCATGGTCATAGTCCCTGAAATATGTGGCATTCAGGCTTAGGAATCCTGTCAAGATTGAAGAAAGGTGCTTCCATTAATACCCAATGGTCAAGATTGGGACTTGGCACCTCTTTGTTGTTTATGTAAACAAAGAAAATAAAAATAGTAAGATGAGGTTTGTTGTATAAAGTGCTTGTGAATTGTTCGAACCAATGACTATCCCATCAATGAGTTGTGCCTTCCCCTCTCTATTTCTTTATGTAGCCTCCCAATAATTCAAATTGAAACACAACGAGTTTAAATAATCTTTGAAGATAAGCTTTCCACGAAACAATCTGAGGGTTAGTGTATAAACATGAACATTATTCTATATATATTTACTTGCAATAAGTCTTCATATATAAAAACAGAAAGCCATGACATCTTGTAGAAATTGATATCTAAAAAATCCTCACAATCATAGTCCTTGAAGTATGTGGTCATCAGGCCTAGGAAGCCTGCCAAAGTTGCATAAAGGTGCTTCCATTAGTGTGCACTGGTCAAGATTGGGACGTGTCACCTCTTTCTTGTTTGTGTAAACTAAGAAAATAAAAATAATAAGACAATTCTTAGTGTTTTCAAGCTTTTGTTTTCAAAATTCCAAAAACTTTGGTGAAGACTTAGCATTATCTAAACCCTAATCTTTGTCTTTGTCACCTATTTGTCAATTTTGGACATTCTCATCATAAAACACCAAAATAATGCATGTTTAAACTTCATTTTCTAAGAATCTTTATCACTTTATAGGTTCATTTACTTTTGTTTAGCAAAGAATTAATTTCCAAATTATTTAGTTTGAGAATGCTCCAATTATAACTAATAGTAGTACTAGTACTCTAGAAAATAAAGTGTAATTGTTCACACTAGAGTATTTTCTTACAGAGAAACGAGCCTGTGCAGCTTGCCCAACTCTTCTACAATGAGCCAAGAAAGCCTATCAAAATCCTAAAACGAAGTTTTCCTACTCAACTTTGAGTCAAATGAAAGCCTTGACATTAACAATAAACAGAGAGATGGAAAATGTCACTAGCGATATGTTTTAAAATCTAATGTCCACAAAACATCCATTCATCCGGTTTTCACAAGCTCAAGTGCTTATAGTATGTAAGCCACTCTACATATCTAGAAACATTACTACTCGCACTAGTCCATGGGTTTGTTCATCTTGGTTGGTTATTAGAGAAAATAACGTGGTGAGTTTGTTAGAAATTTCACAATGACCATACATGGCTCCATGTGTAACGAGCATGCATGGCACGAGTGTCATGAAAAAAATAATTAAATATTTTTTGGTGAGTTTATTGGAAATCCCAGAATGAAAAGAGGTTTAATCTGTAAACCATATTATGCACAAAAGAAAACAAGGTTAATCTATTAAGAGGTTTAATTAACTAAGAGAATAGGTCTAATATCTGAAGAGGTTTAATTACGAGTATGTTTGGTGTAGATTATCATTTTTGCTTATTTTGGATTTTCCAAATGTGTGGATGTATCTAGTGTTTCTCGAGGTAACCACTTTCATTGTATAGTGTTTTGGTTAAAAAATTTATATAATAAGTTGGTTTAAAAAAAATAAAAATAAATTTTTTTTAGAGTTGTTTATATTAAACTTAGTTTCGAGTTACAATGTTATTATTTTCATGAGTTCTTGGATGTTTTTTTTTAAATTGGTATGAATTTTTTTATTTAAATTTAAAAACGAAAAATAAGATGAAACATATTTTATTTAATTAATTTATTTTTAAATTTTTTATAATTAAAATTATTTAAAATATATATCAAAATAAATTTTTAGATAAAAAAATTTGTTCAATAAAAAATAAAATTATAATTTAAATTGATTTTTATCACATTTTGAAAAAAATTGCAATTAAGTTCATCTACTTATTAACTTATTTCATTGTAATTCATAAATAAATTTTATAATTATCTTATAATGAGCAAATTTAAGAAGAGAGGATTTCCTCTTTTAACTACTTTTAATTTATGAGGATATGATGATGGCTACCCAATCAAGATCTTCAAACTTGGCAAGTACTAAATTAAGAAAACAACTAAAAACATGGTGAAATGAAAAAAAAAAAATCCTAAATCATTATTAAGTATAAGAATATTCTTTACAAATTAATTTTAAAAAGGTAATAGTTTTTTAAAATTATTTAGAAACTATATATATATGTTATATGTAATACATATAACATATAGGTTGTATTACATCATAGGTTGTTAAGTTGTATATATTACCTCGTAAATTTTTTATTATTATTATTTGTTATTTGAGATTTAATATTACCTTATAGATGATTCAAATTCAAACTTTAATCAAATCTTCAATTATAAGTTAACTAAATTTAATAGAATACATATACAATATTATTTTTATATATGTATATCCCCCGAATGGGGTGTCACCTAGACTATAGCCCTATGTCATCACACCGTGCATGCCAAGCGCTCGCTACCTGGCCCATCGCTTCACAAGTCAATTTGATGGAGAATGTCAATCGATGGCCGCTAGTTCAGGGCATTGAAATCCCATCACACTTAGATCGCACTAGTTGCAGAGGAATGTTTTTGGATCGAACGAGGATGGTTGGAGGCATTAATTCCAGGTATGAGCCCTTTAACACAACATTAAAAACCATGAGTTTGCTTGCGCAGGGGGGTTGATAGCTACTCAGTGTGGATGGGAATTGTTTCTTCCTCCGGATGCATAACATAGAACAGGAAAAATGTTGTAACAATGCATTTTTTATCAGAAAACTCTCCCTCTCAGAATTCGCCATGCCGATACAATGTGGGCACTCGAAGAGGGGCATAGGTGACTACATACCAGTGGGAAGACCTCTTGCATCAGTTGCAAGTAGTGAAATTCCGCAAGGTAGCAAGAAACGATCTAGAACTCCTTCATAGGGCTCATCTCAACAACAGGAAAGTGGCCACACTCCTTCTGGGTGGGGCTGCAAAATTGAGTGGTTCGATAGGTGAGGGAGATCCTTGGGATAGGCCCCAAAGTCCTTCCCGGATTGGACTTCTTCTGAAATCCCACAGGAAAGCTCCAACCATGACCATTCACAGAGCACTCAAGTAACCACTTCTTCAGAGCCCACATAAAATCATCCATCTGAAGCATCCTCCATGGAAAATAGACAAACTCTAGAAGAAGAGGACTCCCAATGAATTTTTGATGCCCTGTCCAACCTTCAGCATTTGATTTTCGAGCTGCGTAGTGAGGTTCACAATGTGCATTTTCGCCTCGAGATCTTGAGGTGCCACATCTCTTTGATAGTGGACGTAGAAAAGGAGCGAGAGGCAACTCCACTACTCTCGACAGTTGATGCAACAACGCCCATACTCCTCCCTCTAGGCCCAATTGGAGATTCAACCTAATGGTCACAAGGTTTAGCATCTCAGTTTTTAGTCGCTCTAGTTTATACAAGTCTAAGTTAGGCAACAATTTTACGAGTGCAAGGGTTAGGCTTAATTTACAAACCATCATTTCCTTTTTGCACCTTGTAATGACAGACATACATTTTGTTACTGTTGTTTTTTGGTTTTGCAAAAATTATGTGAACATAGGAAGAACATATATGAAAATTCCATCGAGACATATTTGGTTTCCCAGGGTGGCGACTTTGTCTCTGGTAAAAACTGATTTTCTTTGTAACAATCTTTCATAGCAGGTAATACAATCTTACTTATTTAAAAAAAAAAATTATATATGTATATGAAAAACCACACAATACACTAAAAACAAATAGAATATGAAAACAAAAAAATAGGGGATAGTCTTTTACATACAACATATTTTTAGCAATTCTCTAATAATTTAGAATTGAAAACATATTCTAAATTTTTTCAATAACTTATTATAAATATTTTTTTATTATTGATTTTCATTGTGTGGTATATGTCTACATGGATTTCAACTTGATTTTAGGCTATGCATAAGTAACATTATTGCAAGTTTCAAGTGTTCCATAATTGCTTTGGATTACATACAACTACTGCATTATTTTTTTTTTGAAATAAAAAATTGTATTACCTTAGATAGCTAATAAACAAGTACATATCGCCAAGCTTGTAGCATGTTCTGCCAAATATATGGAAACCAAAACTGGCTACAAGCTTGTGAAAGCATCCATGTTCAAAGTGATATACATAAGTTGCTAGCAACAAAACTATGAAAGCTATAAACTTGCCTTGGGCCTGCTTAATACTATAACTATGACTAAATTGAACAAAAGACATGACATGAGAGAAATCAAGCATCAAAAGAACCTGGATGGCCATTGTTGTTTGAGGGGTGAGGCCAAGCTGGAGGAAATGCATAAGGTTGGCAACAAGTCGGGCACTTGCTTTGGGTGGGCTTGCTTGAAAGAGAGTCGAAGAAGGCGTCCAACCGACGATAGGATGGTCTGACGAAAGAGCTGGTCAACAACATCCTTCCTCTGGTCGAAGATCAACTGCAGTTGATCCTCTGAGAAGCGACATTGGTGGGGCTCCTTGAACACTGTATCTGCACTGGGGTTGGGATTAAATTCTGGGCAAGCATCTTTATGAACTTCATCATCATGAAAAGGAGGAGGAGTCTCTTCTGTGACTAGACATCCCCCCACAACCAGATTGGGGGAAACACCCTCCTATCGCAAGGAATTGAGATGAGAGGGTTGTAAGTCTGTGGCAGCTATCAAATGGGAGTCTGGAGGAGACTGGGGGGGCACTATAGGGAAATCTTATTCAATAAAAACTATATTTCTATCATCCCTTCTCCAATTTTGATCTATGAGGGGAGAATCCATAGAGGGCGAACCAACAAGGGAAGGGCTAGTGGTGGGTGGCGGAATTGGTGAGGAAAAAGGACCCAGACGAAGCTAACGGGCCATGAATTTGTAATAGGTAGGTCCGTGCTTCAGCTTACCTCTCTCGCATGGCATTGTGATTGTAAGAAAATCAGAAGGGAGAAGGGGCAAGAATATCAGAGAGTTGTAGGCTTGAGGAATTCCAATGAGAGAGGAGGAGACCACCCACAGAGCCCGAACAAACTAAAAATGCCAAATGTTATGCCTTACCTCCAATAAGTTTCCCAAATAAGTGATGGGAACCTCCATTATAGCTGAGTTGATGTCCTTCAGCTTCCTCGTACCAGTCTTGTGGCAGGCTCACACTCAGATCAAACGTTTCATTATATTTCCCACATTGCACATGCTCACCTCCTCCATGGCCTCGTTAATTCTCTGCATCTGTATGAATATAAGGGGGAGGACGACAACCGACTACATTAACTCTGCTTGATGCACGTTGACTAGCTGTCACGCCATTTGGGGACATACAACTGCTACATTAAAACATTTCTAAAGCACTAATATTTTTACACTAGAATAATGATTAGTTCTAGCGAGCAATTCCAAGTGGCAGCTTGGTGCCATCACAACTTTTTGTCATGGAACAATGTCACGAAGCACCATCCCTGGCATGGCAGGTGACAATTGTTCTATCAACTATGTATTGATTTCTTGGTAACGTCGAACCACTTTGATTATGTTCATTATTTTTTGAAATCCTCCTAATATGATTAAATTAACACTTATTTTAATTGTATATATATTATTTGTATAAATTAATGTAATTTATAGTTAATATTAATATCACAATAAGAATATATTTGTATAAATTAATTTAATTCATAGTTAATATTAATATCACAATAAAAATATGTAGTAATTTAATAATATAACTTATTTTCCTTATCATATCGTGTAATTGCATGATTAAAATAAAGGATAATATTTACTTAAATCATTTTAATTTATAAAATATATGTTAAATCCTTTTAATAATAAAGAAAATTAGTTCTACTAGATAATTAAATTTTAACATAATTGTATACTTAATTTTTTAACTCTTATAGTAATATTTTATTATGAGCATTATGTCTCAAATCCACACTAGTGGCTTGAGTTAGAAGGTGATTATTATGATAAGATTGATCATTGTGACTAAATTAAAGTGAATACCAAAATTTAATAGTTTTGATATTTCTTTGTTGGTAGTCAATTACTCAAATTTAATAGTTTTGATATTTCCTTGTTGGTAGTTAATTACTCTTTTTTTTATTAGTGTTATGTTTACTTATAACCCATAGATATATGAGGAGGATATGATGTGTGTAAATAATGCCTAGCACGATTAGAAGGTGCTAAACATCTAACATGGTTAGAAGGTGCTAAATATCTAAAACTAACTACCTGTTTAGAAAGCTCTACCTCTCCACTGGTAGGTTGTGCATTGTGAAAAGATTCCTCCTAGTGGTACGATGTGATAAATGTGCTAAGATTCAATAAACTCTATGTCATGTTCAAAATAGTAGTATGGATCTAATGAACATGATTAGTAATGGGATGACATTAGATATGAGATTGTGATTATTCCTAGGAGGGTGCTTGGTGTTTAAGTTTATTACAGAAGGATTGCATGCTTATTTCTTATTTATTGTTATGCTAGTTATGGAAAATATCCTTTGATATAGCTAATTTAAGCTCTTAAAATAACAGAATGTTCAAAAATCTCTAATTCTAGTAATAGTCACTGGGTGCTTCAGAATACAATTGATGTCTATTAGCATGTCACATAAACAAAAGATGAAATTTTCCTACTTTAATCTACATACAATTTCTTGAATATATCTGTTACAATTACTATGGCTTGCCTCGCTTAGAAAACCTTATGTATGTTGTGGGAGATTGTTTTTTTAATGAATTTCAAGTGTTATTTCATTTTAGATACACATCAACATAAATTAGATAGGGTACAATAGAACAGTTTAGGACATATTTGCAAAAACAAGATACAAAGGAAATTGCATCTTAACAACTCGAGCTAAATAGGTCTTCATTGATAGAAATGCATAATATTAGTGACCCAAAATAATATTTGAATAAGATGTCTAGATCAACATCAATTGATATACCACCATACGATAGAGGTCTATTGGGCGATATGTTTTGTATACTTTGGGCATCGAATTGGCTAAAAATGCCAATAAGAGTTTGGTCAAAAATTCGAATGAAAAGATACTTGCATTTCAATTTAAACTTGTCTACAAACACCTATGACATACTATTCCATGATGAAAATCTATTTGCTAGACATTTCGAGCCACTACTATGCAAAATAACTATTCACAATTTTCCTACTCTTCGAGAAAACAAAGTTAATGAAGTTCATATGTTTGAAATTACATATGGTGAGATTTCTCTCCAGACACTATCCCAATTTCAAACTAATGAATACATTGTATCTTTTTTGTGACGAATAATGTCACAAACTTTTTACAATCCAATTGTGCAAAATGATTCCTTTGCAATTAGACACATTCACCAATATATTAGTGACGATATAGTCAAGAAAATACCAAAAATAGAAAATTGGCATGGGTACATGATACAATTAGCATTACCTTATAAAAAAGGGTATATTGATGAGGGGTTGTTTGTCTATGAATCATTGGCTAGAATATTAAATACCATTATCCATTTATGGTCTTATGAAACAGGAAAGATCAAATATTCGATACTCTCTTCTACAGAAGGAGCAAAAATATTTGACATGGTTGAAGTACTAAAAAGTGAAACACATATAGTATATGAACCATTGAAAAAAGTGCAAATTCAAGTGAACACGGATTCCAAATTATTTTCTGCAACAAATAGAAGTCAAACAAGTTTATCTTTACGCAAAGTGAAAAATCTACTTAGAAACAAATCTTTGCAGCAACAATAGCAGGGTAGACTTAATGAAGACATAAGTGGTCATAGTAATATATTAGCAAAAACCAAGGGCAAGAGTCAAAGAAGAAACTATACTACTGTTGGACAACTACTGAAAAATGTGGAAAAAAAAAAGAAAAAACAATATTACAAACAAAAAAAATGCTTTCAACAAAAGAGGCACAAAAATAAGGAATCAATTACAATTGGAAAAAAAGAGTTCCATAAGAAAATCATAGATGTGCCCATTTTTTAGTTTATAACATGTGAACAAACTTTCTTTCTAAAATATGTTATATCGATCAAACAAGAATACAAAGAAGTGGTTTACGATCAAGAAAAAAAAGAAAAGTCACAACAAATTCTGGCAGAGAATTCTAATAATAGTTACATTTGTAGACTTTGCAAAAAAACATTAGAAAATGATGTCGACACTAAGTTTGTTGTGCCAAAAAAAATTAGACGAAATCGAAGCATAAGAATCATGAAAAAATTTGATGAGCTAGAAAAAAGATTAATAGCATTGTGATTACCTTTCTTGCAAATAAGAGAACTTGAACAAAGATATAGAAAACCACAATTAGGATTCATTGGTGGAATTATCAACATCTTGAAAGACACTTCTAGAATTTAGCATGCCTTGCCTCACGAAACAAATGAAACTGGGACAATTGCAGTAGCGATAAAAAAGAATCTTAGATTCAAAAATGATTATTCTATTGGGTGCATCTATGCCCACATGGTTATGAAAACTTTAAAACAACTATGTAAAACAACACTTTACAAATTGGAAAAAGTAAGAATAATTGATAAATGGGAGAAAGTATTCATAGAAAACAAAGAAGCATACGAAGATGAAACATAAATTGAAAATGAAGAATTTGATGAGGAAAACGATGAAGAACCACTCGCTAAAATGCTCGTACATGCATTCACTGATACACACAACATCTTCGATCTTCACAACAATCAAATAAACATTGCTCATAGTGAATGTTATGTTCCATTGGGAATTTTCCAAGATAAATACCCAGAAGATATGAACTTCCCCTCATTGTTTTATGGTGAGAAATGACCCGATGATGTAACTAGAAACTTTTCATATAAAAAAATTGCTAGGTGGGTGTTGATGTTTTGGTAGCTGCGAGAGGTATTAACCTCCATGTGTAACCTATGAATTAGAATAAAATATTAGGGAAGCAAGTGAACCATTAAATAGATGTGTGGAAACCCTATAAGACAATTCGACCTAGCAGAATAAATAATATTAGAATATTATCTTCCAGAAATGCAAGTCGACTCCATAGAAAAAAGGTAAACATAAAATATAATTACCAGAAAGTTAGGTCGGCCCAGCCAAAAAAGTCACTGGACATATTAATATAAATAGAGGACATTTTAACTCATTTGTAAACCCAGTTAGTGCACAAGTCTTGTGGAGAGTTGCAGTTGCAGCTGCAATTGCAACTTCAAGGAGAAATAAGGGCGCATGGTCATACCTTGTTCTTGGTATCTCTCTTGGTGATATTCTTGCTAAGTATGGCTCAAGTTTGAGAGAGAGAGATAGAGTAGTGCAGTTGTGTATGGTACTTCTTCTGTGGATATGGAGACTCTCTCTCTTGTGCGCTACCCTTGGAGAAGGAGCGCTCTACTTGTCTTGATTTGTTGTTGCAGTTAGCAACTAGGGTTTATCTATTGGTTCTAGAGTAGGCTTACCGGAATTATTCTAAGTAATAATTAGTGTGCTCAGGGGTGGCATATGTGAATGCCTATGGTTGGGTGATAATGATGTGACATTGTCTATGGTTAAACGAGCATACCAAAATTTCAACATGGATCAAAGCTTGTTTCCTTCGTAACTATCTAACCGTTGGAAGGAAGATCTTTAGTTTCCCCCATTGCCAATCTCGTTGAGCACTTATTGAACTCACTAAGAAGGTCTCCTAAGTAGGGAACATCTCTTCCTCGGATCAAATGTTCAAATTTCTGAAGTTGATATATCAAGGTTTCCTCATAGAAAAAAACCCTAGGTTTGTGGTTTCAGTTCCTTCATGCAAATTCATTCATGCCAATTGTAGAACCAGTTGCAGTACCAACACCAGTTGTAGAAACATTTGCAGTAAAGTTTATGTGAAACATTGGGCCTAATCTTTGGTTGTTCTAGTGCGCCTTACCCTAGGGCATATCCAATTACCTTTAGATTACAAGTTGGATCACTTTGAATTTTTAGGGTTCGTCATTGCTTGCCACTACTGCCAAATGGTTCCACTGTTTGTTGCTTCCTATCATTGTTGTCGGAGGTATGTACTTATATATGTTTAAATTGTATCACTATTTTGAGTGTGATTGCAAGAGAAGGGATCTCTAGTCCAAGAAACAATCGTAGATCTAGAGGGATCTCAGATCCATCACATTCAGAGGAACAATGCACTCCAAGTTTGATTGTTTTCATATGCCTCTAGTTGTTATGGAATTATTGTGACCTTATGAACATCTAGTTGTATTTTGATCTATTGAAGTTATGATTTTCATACTAACCTTTGTTCAAAGTTAAAGTTAGAAACTAACTTTAGTCAAAGTATTAGATTGATTAAGGATGATATTTTAGAGTTTATTTGCATTATATTCTCTAACTCAGATTTATGTCAAGAAAGCATATTGTCTTAAGTACAAGGGACAGGTTGAAGAGAATACTTGTCATCTTGAGAGAAGGAGACTCGAAAGAAAATCAACAACACTCGTTATTGAAGATAAGACTCCAGGTTCTAGGTTTGATTGATTACATTAATAAGTTTCCAATTTGCACATATCAAGTTTGATAATTGCTACATTACTAGTTGTGACAACAATCCTTGAAAGGTTCTATTACTACTAAATACAATGAGTACTTGGCATGTGAGTATTATTGATATAAATTCTTGCAAGATGAACTAACATCTCCTCTATGAGATACTTCTTGTTTTGCTTCAAGGCAGGTCACCTTGGTAATAATATGATGATTACAAGGAGATTGTATTTTTTTTATTATTCTTGTTGACATATCTATGTTCTTATAAAAATATTGTTAGACTTTTTGTTCTTGTTTTCTTGTTCCAAGTAGGTTACCATGGAGGAATGATTGATCAAAACATTATAAGAGTGTTGTTCCTATTTCTTATTATTGTATTTTTATTTTGGTTCTTGTTCCAAGTAGGTTAAAAGAAATAGCTTTGAGAAGGAGCTACTATGATTATTGTTCTCGTTCTTGTTTTTATTTTTATAAGATTATTATTCTTGTCTATTGTTTTTCCCTTTGTTGTCTTTGTTCCGGGAAGGTCATAGGTGATAACTCCGAGGAAAGCTATAGTGACGGTTGCAGGAGAAAATATATTAGATGGTGTCTAGTTTGAGACATGGAGTAGATTATTCAGATAAGAAGTTGTATACACGATCGTATACATCCATGTACCAAAGAAAAAGAAGACGAAGAAGGGTACTTTTGCGAGATACATAGTATCTCATATGGAGATTGATTGTAAGGAGAAGAAGGATCCAAAGATGACTGAAAAAATCCCTCTAGTGCAGTTGATCACTCTTCAGATCATCAAGAAGAGTTAGTAGAGCCATAATGGCCTATCCATAATCATTACAGTAATCAAGAAGAGACTAGCATGGTCCCATGAAACTTTTCAGGATGCAACATTGATGAGCCATATCATGAGGAGCAGATGGCTCCGAAGATTATACAGACTCAAAGGGATTCAAGCTTCAGAGGGAGAATGTAGACTCATAGAATTTCATATTCAGATGAGAGACGTCTTCCAGAACTGAAAAACAGATGCCATGGGTTGAGAAGGATAGATCGAAGCTTTAGAGGCTTCAAGGAGATATGAGATATTATGGGAATATTCCCTTGCTTCAGTAGACTTTGCTACAATGATCGAGGAGGAAGCCAGTCAGAAGGAATGGGATACATATATTTTCCTTGGTTTCGAGACTAGAAGGGAAGTAATTGGTGACTTCCAAGTTGATATACAAGATCAAGCATGTTGCATATAAATAACCTAGAGATGTACAAAGCCTGATTTATGTCCAAAGGATTGTACCAAAAAGAGGGAGAAGACTATGATGAGACACTTGCTCCAATATATTTCTACCAACGAACATGTAGCAAATATGTTGACCAAGCCTCTGTCAAGGACAATCTTGGAGTGGTCCAAATGTTTTTTTTTCTCTAGTAGTGATAAGTGATGTGTTCCCTAGGAGAGGGAAGTGATGAGATCCCCAGTAGTGGGAGATACTCCAGCGCGGGTTGGTACTCCAACACAGGATGGTATGCTACCCCAGTGTAGGTTGGTACTCCAACGCAGGCTGGTATGCTACCCCAACACAGGTTGGTACTCCAACACAAGCTGGTATGCTACCCCAGCACATGTTGGTACTCCAATGCAGGATGGTATGCTACCCCAACACAGGCTGGTATGTTACCTCAACGCAGGTTGGTACTCCAACACAGGATGGTATGCTACCCCAGCGTAGGTGGGTACTCCAACACAGGTTGGTATACTACCCCAATGTAAGCTGGTATGCTACCCTAGCGCAGGTTCGTACTCCAACGTGGGATGGTATGCTACCCAACGTAGGTTGGTACTCCAACGCATGTTAGTATGTTACCCCAACGCAGGTTGGTACTCCAATGCAAATTGGTATGCTACCCCAACACAGGTTGGTACTCCAATGCAGGCTGGTATGCTACCCCGGCACAGATTGGTACTCGAACGCAGGCTGATATGCTACCCTAGCATAGGTTGGTACTCCAACGCAGGATGGTATGCTACCCCAATGTAGATTGGTATGCTACTCCAACGCAGGTTGGTATATTACCCCAACGCAGGTTAGTATGCTACTCCAAAAAAGGTTGGTACGCTACTCCAATGAAAGTGCAGAACTTCCTATGGCATATAGATTTTTTATTAACAACAGGACAATGATCGAGGTGTGCAGAAGCGCAAAAGAAGTAATGATGATTGTTCCAAGAGGAATACTTTCCTTGTTAAGAGGGAGTGTTAAATTTTTTAGTCATATTCTGTGTGAGCTGACGAGTTACTAGGTCTGTATGAACTAGATGCCAACCTATAGGTCAGTAGCATCGGAGGTTACTAGATGGAGGGCCAACCAGTAGTGTTGGAGGTGTTTGCAAGCTATATGGCTAATGTGCGGCTATGATGGTGATAACTGTTACATGATCTATTTGATCATATGATATCCTGTGTGGCTATGTTGATGCTACCTGTAGACTGGTCTGCAAGACCATGTGAGTCTTTCCCATGCCATGTGAGATGGATGTATGTGTTTGAGACCACTACATGAAGAACATATTAGTGAATACCTCCCTAGCTAAGATGGAGTGTTGATGTTTTGGTAACTGCGAGAGGTATTAACCTCCACATGTAACCTATGACTTAGAATAGAATATTCTGGAAACAAGTGAACCATTAAACAGATGTGTGGAAATCCTAGAAGGCAAGTCGACCTAGTAGCATAAATAATATTAGAATATTGTCTTTCAGAAATACAAGTCAGCTCCACAGGAAAAAGGTAAACAAAAAATATAATTACCAGAAAGTCAGGTCGGCCCAACCAGAAAAGTCATTGGACATATTAATATAAATAGAGGATGGTTTAGCTCATTTGTACACCCAGTTACTGTGCAAATCTTGTGGAGAGATGCAGTTTTAGCTGCAACTACAGTTGTAAGGAGGAATAAGGGCGCATGTTCATCTCTTGGTCTTGGTCTCTCTCTTGGTGATATTCTTGCTAAGTATGGCACAAGTTTGAGAGAGAGAGAGTAGTGCAGTTGCAACTACTACAGTTGTGTATGGTACTTGTTCTGTGGATATGGAGACTCTCTCTCTCTCTTGTGCGCTACCCTTGGAGAAGGAGCGCTCTACTTGTCTTGAGTTGTTCCTACAGTTAGAAACTAGGGTTTATCTATTGGTTTTGGAGTAGGCTTACTGGAATTATTCTAAGTAAAGGTTAGTGTGCTTAGGGGTGGCATATGTGAATGCCTATGGTTGGGTGACAATGATGTGACATTGTTTATGGTTAAACAAGCATACCAAAATTTCAACAGTGGGAAGTATTACACAAGGAACATGACTTTGCATATCATGCAACAAATATATTCTACAAAGCAATACACATTATCCTAAATCAAGTGTTTAGTAGCATATGGATTAGAATAAGAAAACGACAATTGAAAGGAAGAATGCTAAAAGCAAGAGATGTTAAGTTAGAGTTGAACTTGGATTGCATTTTTAAATCAGATATTGGATACATGGATCTCAAAACAATTCATATGTCACCAGACTATCAATGACAGACACACAAGAAAATATATGCAATGATATGAAAACTAGGACCACCAACATTCTTCATTTCTTTTAGTAGTGCATAAAATTGTTGGGAACCATTAGTTAATGGACTAAAACAAATAAAATATCGAACAAAGAATCAATCAAACATAGAATAGAAAACAATGAGATTGATTTTTTCATTAGGAATGACCGTGTAACTTGTGCTCGTTACTCTAGAAATAGGATATCTGCACTGTAGAATTTAATATGTCATGACAATAAGTACTGTGGAAATATTGAAGACTTATTTTTCGTTACTGAGTTTCAAAACAGAGGAAGTGAACATGACCATGGATTGCTATGGATAAAGGATGCACCAATCTATGGGAAAAATACAAAAACATAACTTAAGAGCTTTGTCGATAAATACTTGTTATGTGATTTGACAATGATTGGAGATGAGTTAAAGACGTTTCATCATAATCATCGTACAAAAACTTGTAGAAAAATAAAACATGTGCATTGTAGATTCAATTTTCCATAGCCCCCAATGAAGACAACAAGAATACTGAAACCTGTGGAGTATGACAATGATAAAACAAAAGAAATGTAAAATTAAATATTTGAAACAATAAAATATTCTAAATATGACAACACATATACATTTGATAGATTTTTAAATGATTTAGGTTTAACACGTGATGAATACATTCTTGCAATTCAATGTAGCTTAGATCGGACAAATGTCTTATTACAAAGAAGGCCATCATATATATAAATGAATAATTTTGCATGACATATTCCAAAAATATGGAATGAGAATACAGATTCTCAAATCATAGTTGATTCATATGCAACGATGACATATTGTAGCTCTTGCATGACAAAATTTGATAAAACAATGACATCAACATTTAAATGCATATGAGAAGAACATGAAAAATCAAATGTCGATATCATGAAAACAATTAGCAAACTTGGAAAGGATTTAGTAAATATGCAACACATGTTTACACAACAAGTTGTTCACATTATCTTGCCTCTATTGCTAAACACTAGTTCGAGAAAATGCATATTCATAAACACATCACCGATAAAGAAACGAGCATTTGTCCTTAAAAAAAAAAAAATACGCAACGCAAGGCAAATGAATTTGAAGACACAATGTGTTATTCAATAATTGATTGCTACATATGTCGTCCTGAAGCTATCAACGACATCTGTTTATTATAATTTGCATCAAATTAAAAAAAAAAAAAAAGGCAGGAAATGTCGAAATAGTGACAAGTCATATGTTATTATGTATGTCAAATACACCAAGCATAAAGATATTGAGAATTGCTACCGAGAACAATTGATGCTATGCATTCCATATCGAGTAAATGAATTTTTTTCAAGAAAATCTACTCTACATGGTAGCATGCTTACATTTCACTAATAGAAACCATAAAGAAAAATGAACAAAAGTATACACATGAAAGGAATTTGACATGGGGTGACCTTGAACATGCAACAAAGAAAATTGAAAATAAAGAAAAACAACTATTCGACATAAACATCACTGATAACAAAGAAGAACTTGTGAAACATTTGTATTCCAATGTAGCCAACAACTATGAGCAATATGACTTTGAAAACAACTTGCAACATTTCCAGAGCACAAGTAATATAAGAATAGATGCCAATCAACCTTACCATATTGTAAAGCAACCACACGTATTAGAGAATTCAAAATTCTTTAATATTAGGAGGCAATTAAACCGAGAACAAGCTACAATCGTGAAAGACATATTAACAAAGAAAAAGGGTGAACCGAACAAACCGATATACTTGTTTCTAACATGTGGTATAAAAACTGGGAAAACATTCACCGTTAAAGCACTATTCAAGTCACTAGTTTGTTTCTACAATGTAGAAATGGACTATGACCCACTACAATTGAAAGGGCTCATAATTGCATATACAGGAAAAGTAGTGTTTAATGCAGGGGGTGTCACATTGTACTTTGAATTCTATATGGCCTTTAACAAAACATAGTATTTTCCATTGAATAGTGAAAAGTTGGATACATTAACAAAATATTTTGAAAAAATTCGTGTATTACTCATTGACGAAGCATCTTTGATAGGAGCAACATTCTTATATGAAGTCGACAAACTTCTATGACAATTAAAGCACACACCAACATCCTACTTTAGTAATTTTGACTTAATATTTTTTGGATATATGTACCAAGCACAACCTATAACAGAATCAATGATATTTGAAGAGCCACTCATCAATAAGAAAAAACTTCCATACACAATTTGGCGATATTAGGTCAAGTGCTATGAATTGCAAACCACAATGCATCAAAAACACGTAGATTTCATTAGAATCTTGAAAAAAAATGAGACTTAATGAACAATCAAACCATGAAATTGAATACATGAATGGTCATTTCCATAGAACACCACCCTTAGATCCATTATTTCCATATATTTTTCTAGGAACATATATGTGAAGAAACATAACGACAAGATGCTTTCAATAATGAATGAAGAATTAGTAATCCTTGATGTTATTGATGAACATGAAATCTATCGAGACACAATGATAAATTATGAGAAAGCAATAGCATTACCAACAAGAATAATACTAAAAATATGTATGTTAGTTGAACTATATGCAGGGAACTACAACATAAAGGATGGACCCATTAATGGCATTGATGGAATATTCAAAAGATACAAAAAAAAAAAAAAAGAAGATGTAGATGTTGTTTGGATAGAATTTGTAGATGCGGCAGTTGGAAAATCCCAAAGAAATACACATTGTCAACTATATGAGCTAAAAATTAAACATGCATGGACACCAATACTATGAATTGCAAAACCGAATGCAACTACTAGAAACAAATCTCAAATAACTATTTGAAAGCAATTTCCAATATAATTAGCATGTGATAGAACAATACATAGAACCCAAGGGCTTATTCTAAATGGAATTGCATTTGATCCAACTGGATTCACAAGGCATGGACTTGTATATACAACATTGACAAGAGTAAAAACAATTGATTTGTTGTTCCTACTCAAGCCATTATCCCAAAAGAACTTTCATGTGGCTAACAAAGTGCTAGATGAAGTGAATTGTCTAACAACAAACACATCATGGATAGTAGAAGACATGCAAAGACCAAAGTCCTCTATAAATAGCTTTTCAATTTCTACATTGAACACACGTAGCCTACAGAAGCATCTTGGAGACATAGTACAAGATAAAGATTTGCTACAAAATATGGTTGTTTGCTTTCAAGAAACTCATTTAGATTATCCATCAATTGTTAATGAATTAAAAAAAATCAGTTTCAACGTAGAACATTTTGTGCATGGAGTTCTGACTTGCACAGAAAAAACTGTAGAAATAAAAACAACAAAAATCTATTACAATGATAAAGTTGAACTCATTATGTCGAATATAATCGAATATACATGCTCAGAAATCAATTTGCATATTCAACATCTATGATGCACCTTTTGCATCTATTTCAACAATAGATGATAAAATTCCAGTATCAAAAATTGAATTGGTACAAAGTGGTTATGTCTTTATAGTAATCAGCGATTTCAACATTGACATTCATGCAAAAAATCAAAACAACAAATCGCTCCAACAATATATGCAATCACTAGAAATACAAGAAATAACACATAAGTTTTTGTTGAAGGAAAAATTTGTTTATATTGATCACATTTGGACAAACTTACGAATTAAACAATACCATATTCATGTATCATAAGCATATTGGACGAACCATGACATAGTTCATGCTTTACTATAGTTCAAGTGAAATTCAGATCATAGTAACATCCTCTTTGAAAGTTATGACAAAGAAATATAACTCTATCTATATCATAACTTCATTCAAGAAAAAATATTTAAATTTTCTTCACTTTAAAGATAATTAGGTCCTCGGAGTCACAAGTTACATTTACAATATCAAATGTTTACTCTTTGAT
>ML822304.1:37826-71557 GCA_009831015.1 Picea engelmannii
TATAACATGTGAACAAACTTTCTTTCTAAAATATGTTATATCGATCAAACAAGAATACAAAGAAGTGGTTTACGATCAAGAAAAAAAAGAAAAGTCACAACAAATTCTGGCAGAGAATTCTAATAATAGTTACATTTGTAGACTTTGCAAAAAAACATTAGAAAATGATGTCGACACTAAGTTTGTTGTGCCAAAAAAAATTAGACGAAATCGAAGCATAAGAATCATGAAAAAATTTGATGAGCTAGAAAAAAGATTAATAGCATTGTGATTACCTTTCTTGCAAATAAGAGAACTTGAACAAAGATATAGAAAACCACAATTAGGATTCATTGGTGGAATTATCAACATCTTGAAAGACACTTCTAGAATTTAGCATGCCTTGCCTCACGAAACAAATGAAACTGGGACAATTGCAGTAGCGATAAAAAAGAATCTTAGATTCAAAAATGATTATTCTATTGGGTGCATCTATGCCCACATGGTTATGAAAACTTTAAAACAACTATGTAAAACAACACTTTACAAATTGGAAAAAGTAAGAATAATTGATAAATGGGAGAAAGTATTCATAGAAAACAAAGAAGCATACGAAGATGAAACATAAATTGAAAATGAAGAATTTGATGAGGAAAACGATGAAGAACCACTCGCTAAAATGCTCGTACATGCATTCACTGATACACACAACATCTTCGATCTTCACAACAATCAAATAAACATTGCTCATAGTGAATGTTATGTTCCATTGGGAATTTTCCAAGATAAATACCCAGAAGATATGAACTTCCCCTCATTGTTTTATGGTGAGAAATGACCCGATGATGTAACTAGAAACTTTTCATATAAAAAAATTGCTAGGTGGGTGTTGATGTTTTGGTAGCTGCGAGAGGTATTAACCTCCATGTGTAACCTATGAATTAGAATAAAATATTAGGGAAGCAAGTGAACCATTAAATAGATGTGTGGAAACCCTATAAGACAATTCGACCTAGCAGAATAAATAATATTAGAATATTATCTTCCAGAAATGCAAGTCGACTCCATAGAAAAAAGGTAAACATAAAATATAATTACCAGAAAGTTAGGTCGGCCCAGCCAAAAAAGTCACTGGACATATTAATATAAATAGAGGACATTTTAACTCATTTGTAAACCCAGTTAGTGCACAAGTCTTGTGGAGAGTTGCAGTTGCAGCTGCAATTGCAACTTCAAGGAGAAATAAGGGCGCATGGTCATACCTTGTTCTTGGTATCTCTCTTGGTGATATTCTTGCTAAGTATGGCTCAAGTTTGAGAGAGAGAGATAGAGTAGTGCAGTTGTGTATGGTACTTCTTCTGTGGATATGGAGACTCTCTCTCTTGTGCGCTACCCTTGGAGAAGGAGCGCTCTACTTGTCTTGATTTGTTGTTGCAGTTAGCAACTAGGGTTTATCTATTGGTTCTAGAGTAGGCTTACCGGAATTATTCTAAGTAATAATTAGTGTGCTCAGGGGTGGCATATGTGAATGCCTATGGTTGGGTGATAATGATGTGACATTGTCTATGGTTAAACGAGCATACCAAAATTTCAACATGGATCAAAGCTTGTTTCCTTCGTAACTATCTAACCGTTGGAAGGAAGATCTTTAGTTTCCCCCATTGCCAATCTCGTTGAGCACTTATTGAACTCACTAAGAAGGTCTCCTAAGTAGGGAACATCTCTTCCTCGGATCAAATGTTCAAATTTCTGAAGTTGATATATCAAGGTTTCCTCATAGAAAAAAACCCTAGGTTTGTGGTTTCAGTTCCTTCATGCAAATTCATTCATGCCAATTGTAGAACCAGTTGCAGTACCAACACCAGTTGTAGAAACATTTGCAGTAAAGTTTATGTGAAACATTGGGCCTAATCTTTGGTTGTTCTAGTGCGCCTTACCCTAGGGCATATCCAATTACCTTTAGATTACAAGTTGGATCACTTTGAATTTTTAGGGTTCGTCATTGCTTGCCACTACTGCCAAATGGTTCCACTGTTTGTTGCTTCCTATCATTGTTGTCGGAGGTATGTACTTATATATGTTTAAATTGTATCACTATTTTGAGTGTGATTGCAAGAGAAGGGATCTCTAGTCCAAGAAACAATCGTAGATCTAGAGGGATCTCAGATCCATCACATTCAGAGGAACAATGCACTCCAAGTTTGATTGTTTTCATATGCCTCTAGTTGTTATGGAATTATTGTGACCTTATGAACATCTAGTTGTATTTTGATCTATTGAAGTTATGATTTTCATACTAACCTTTGTTCAAAGTTAAAGTTAGAAACTAACTTTAGTCAAAGTATTAGATTGATTAAGGATGATATTTTAGAGTTTATTTGCATTATATTCTCTAACTCAGATTTATGTCAAGAAAGCATATTGTCTTAAGTACAAGGGACAGGTTGAAGAGAATACTTGTCATCTTGAGAGAAGGAGACTCGAAAGAAAATCAACAACACTCGTTATTGAAGATAAGACTCCAGGTTCTAGGTTTGATTGATTACATTAATAAGTTTCCAATTTGCACATATCAAGTTTGATAATTGCTACATTACTAGTTGTGACAACAATCCTTGAAAGGTTCTATTACTACTAAATACAATGAGTACTTGGCATGTGAGTATTATTGATATAAATTCTTGCAAGATGAACTAACATCTCCTCTATGAGATACTTCTTGTTTTGCTTCAAGGCAGGTCACCTTGGTAATAATATGATGATTACAAGGAGATTGTATTTTTTTTATTATTCTTGTTGACATATCTATGTTCTTATAAAAATATTGTTAGACTTTTTGTTCTTGTTTTCTTGTTCCAAGTAGGTTACCATGGAGGAATGATTGATCAAAACATTATAAGAGTGTTGTTCCTATTTCTTATTATTGTATTTTTATTTTGGTTCTTGTTCCAAGTAGGTTAAAAGAAATAGCTTTGAGAAGGAGCTACTATGATTATTGTTCTCGTTCTTGTTTTTATTTTTATAAGATTATTATTCTTGTCTATTGTTTTTCCCTTTGTTGTCTTTGTTCCGGGAAGGTCATAGGTGATAACTCCGAGGAAAGCTATAGTGACGGTTGCAGGAGAAAATATATTAGATGGTGTCTAGTTTGAGACATGGAGTAGATTATTCAGATAAGAAGTTGTATACACGATCGTATACATCCATGTACCAAAGAAAAAGAAGACGAAGAAGGGTACTTTTGCGAGATACATAGTATCTCATATGGAGATTGATTGTAAGGAGAAGAAGGATCCAAAGATGACTGAAAAAATCCCTCTAGTGCAGTTGATCACTCTTCAGATCATCAAGAAGAGTTAGTAGAGCCATAATGGCCTATCCATAATCATTACAGTAATCAAGAAGAGACTAGCATGGTCCCATGAAACTTTTCAGGATGCAACATTGATGAGCCATATCATGAGGAGCAGATGGCTCCGAAGATTATACAGACTCAAAGGGATTCAAGCTTCAGAGGGAGAATGTAGACTCATAGAATTTCATATTCAGATGAGAGACGTCTTCCAGAACTGAAAAACAGATGCCATGGGTTGAGAAGGATAGATCGAAGCTTTAGAGGCTTCAAGGAGATATGAGATATTATGGGAATATTCCCTTGCTTCAGTAGACTTTGCTACAATGATCGAGGAGGAAGCCAGTCAGAAGGAATGGGATACATATATTTTCCTTGGTTTCGAGACTAGAAGGGAAGTAATTGGTGACTTCCAAGTTGATATACAAGATCAAGCATGTTGCATATAAATAACCTAGAGATGTACAAAGCCTGATTTATGTCCAAAGGATTGTACCAAAAAGAGGGAGAAGACTATGATGAGACACTTGCTCCAATATATTTCTACCAACGAACATGTAGCAAATATGTTGACCAAGCCTCTGTCAAGGACAATCTTGGAGTGGTCCAAATGTTTTTTTTTCTCTAGTAGTGATAAGTGATGTGTTCCCTAGGAGAGGGAAGTGATGAGATCCCCAGTAGTGGGAGATACTCCAGCGCGGGTTGGTACTCCAACACAGGATGGTATGCTACCCCAGTGTAGGTTGGTACTCCAACGCAGGCTGGTATGCTACCCCAACACAGGTTGGTACTCCAACACAAGCTGGTATGCTACCCCAGCACATGTTGGTACTCCAATGCAGGATGGTATGCTACCCCAACACAGGCTGGTATGTTACCTCAACGCAGGTTGGTACTCCAACACAGGATGGTATGCTACCCCAGCGTAGGTGGGTACTCCAACACAGGTTGGTATACTACCCCAATGTAAGCTGGTATGCTACCCTAGCGCAGGTTCGTACTCCAACGTGGGATGGTATGCTACCCAACGTAGGTTGGTACTCCAACGCATGTTAGTATGTTACCCCAACGCAGGTTGGTACTCCAATGCAAATTGGTATGCTACCCCAACACAGGTTGGTACTCCAATGCAGGCTGGTATGCTACCCCGGCACAGATTGGTACTCGAACGCAGGCTGATATGCTACCCTAGCATAGGTTGGTACTCCAACGCAGGATGGTATGCTACCCCAATGTAGATTGGTATGCTACTCCAACGCAGGTTGGTATATTACCCCAACGCAGGTTAGTATGCTACTCCAAAAAAGGTTGGTACGCTACTCCAATGAAAGTGCAGAACTTCCTATGGCATATAGATTTTTTATTAACAACAGGACAATGATCGAGGTGTGCAGAAGCGCAAAAGAAGTAATGATGATTGTTCCAAGAGGAATACTTTCCTTGTTAAGAGGGAGTGTTAAATTTTTTAGTCATATTCTGTGTGAGCTGACGAGTTACTAGGTCTGTATGAACTAGATGCCAACCTATAGGTCAGTAGCATCGGAGGTTACTAGATGGAGGGCCAACCAGTAGTGTTGGAGGTGTTTGCAAGCTATATGGCTAATGTGCGGCTATGATGGTGATAACTGTTACATGATCTATTTGATCATATGATATCCTGTGTGGCTATGTTGATGCTACCTGTAGACTGGTCTGCAAGACCATGTGAGTCTTTCCCATGCCATGTGAGATGGATGTATGTGTTTGAGACCACTACATGAAGAACATATTAGTGAATACCTCCCTAGCTAAGATGGAGTGTTGATGTTTTGGTAACTGCGAGAGGTATTAACCTCCACATGTAACCTATGACTTAGAATAGAATATTCTGGAAACAAGTGAACCATTAAACAGATGTGTGGAAATCCTAGAAGGCAAGTCGACCTAGTAGCATAAATAATATTAGAATATTGTCTTTCAGAAATACAAGTCAGCTCCACAGGAAAAAGGTAAACAAAAAATATAATTACCAGAAAGTCAGGTCGGCCCAACCAGAAAAGTCATTGGACATATTAATATAAATAGAGGATGGTTTAGCTCATTTGTACACCCAGTTACTGTGCAAATCTTGTGGAGAGATGCAGTTTTAGCTGCAACTACAGTTGTAAGGAGGAATAAGGGCGCATGTTCATCTCTTGGTCTTGGTCTCTCTCTTGGTGATATTCTTGCTAAGTATGGCACAAGTTTGAGAGAGAGAGAGTAGTGCAGTTGCAACTACTACAGTTGTGTATGGTACTTGTTCTGTGGATATGGAGACTCTCTCTCTCTCTTGTGCGCTACCCTTGGAGAAGGAGCGCTCTACTTGTCTTGAGTTGTTCCTACAGTTAGAAACTAGGGTTTATCTATTGGTTTTGGAGTAGGCTTACTGGAATTATTCTAAGTAAAGGTTAGTGTGCTTAGGGGTGGCATATGTGAATGCCTATGGTTGGGTGACAATGATGTGACATTGTTTATGGTTAAACAAGCATACCAAAATTTCAACAGTGGGAAGTATTACACAAGGAACATGACTTTGCATATCATGCAACAAATATATTCTACAAAGCAATACACATTATCCTAAATCAAGTGTTTAGTAGCATATGGATTAGAATAAGAAAACGACAATTGAAAGGAAGAATGCTAAAAGCAAGAGATGTTAAGTTAGAGTTGAACTTGGATTGCATTTTTAAATCAGATATTGGATACATGGATCTCAAAACAATTCATATGTCACCAGACTATCAATGACAGACACACAAGAAAATATATGCAATGATATGAAAACTAGGACCACCAACATTCTTCATTTCTTTTAGTAGTGCATAAAATTGTTGGGAACCATTAGTTAATGGACTAAAACAAATAAAATATCGAACAAAGAATCAATCAAACATAGAATAGAAAACAATGAGATTGATTTTTTCATTAGGAATGACCGTGTAACTTGTGCTCGTTACTCTAGAAATAGGATATCTGCACTGTAGAATTTAATATGTCATGACAATAAGTACTGTGGAAATATTGAAGACTTATTTTTCGTTACTGAGTTTCAAAACAGAGGAAGTGAACATGACCATGGATTGCTATGGATAAAGGATGCACCAATCTATGGGAAAAATACAAAAACATAACTTAAGAGCTTTGTCGATAAATACTTGTTATGTGATTTGACAATGATTGGAGATGAGTTAAAGACGTTTCATCATAATCATCGTACAAAAACTTGTAGAAAAATAAAACATGTGCATTGTAGATTCAATTTTCCATAGCCCCCAATGAAGACAACAAGAATACTGAAACCTGTGGAGTATGACAATGATAAAACAAAAGAAATGTAAAATTAAATATTTGAAACAATAAAATATTCTAAATATGACAACACATATACATTTGATAGATTTTTAAATGATTTAGGTTTAACACGTGATGAATACATTCTTGCAATTCAATGTAGCTTAGATCGGACAAATGTCTTATTACAAAGAAGGCCATCATATATATAAATGAATAATTTTGCATGACATATTCCAAAAATATGGAATGAGAATACAGATTCTCAAATCATAGTTGATTCATATGCAACGATGACATATTGTAGCTCTTGCATGACAAAATTTGATAAAACAATGACATCAACATTTAAATGCATATGAGAAGAACATGAAAAATCAAATGTCGATATCATGAAAACAATTAGCAAACTTGGAAAGGATTTAGTAAATATGCAACACATGTTTACACAACAAGTTGTTCACATTATCTTGCCTCTATTGCTAAACACTAGTTCGAGAAAATGCATATTCATAAACACATCACCGATAAAGAAACGAGCATTTGTCCTTAAAAAAAAAAAAATACGCAACGCAAGGCAAATGAATTTGAAGACACAATGTGTTATTCAATAATTGATTGCTACATATGTCGTCCTGAAGCTATCAACGACATCTGTTTATTATAATTTGCATCAAATTAAAAAAAAAAAAAAAGGCAGGAAATGTCGAAATAGTGACAAGTCATATGTTATTATGTATGTCAAATACACCAAGCATAAAGATATTGAGAATTGCTACCGAGAACAATTGATGCTATGCATTCCATATCGAGTAAATGAATTTTTTTCAAGAAAATCTACTCTACATGGTAGCATGCTTACATTTCACTAATAGAAACCATAAAGAAAAATGAACAAAAGTATACACATGAAAGGAATTTGACATGGGGTGACCTTGAACATGCAACAAAGAAAATTGAAAATAAAGAAAAACAACTATTCGACATAAACATCACTGATAACAAAGAAGAACTTGTGAAACATTTGTATTCCAATGTAGCCAACAACTATGAGCAATATGACTTTGAAAACAACTTGCAACATTTCCAGAGCACAAGTAATATAAGAATAGATGCCAATCAACCTTACCATATTGTAAAGCAACCACACGTATTAGAGAATTCAAAATTCTTTAATATTAGGAGGCAATTAAACCGAGAACAAGCTACAATCGTGAAAGACATATTAACAAAGAAAAAGGGTGAACCGAACAAACCGATATACTTGTTTCTAACATGTGGTATAAAAACTGGGAAAACATTCACCGTTAAAGCACTATTCAAGTCACTAGTTTGTTTCTACAATGTAGAAATGGACTATGACCCACTACAATTGAAAGGGCTCATAATTGCATATACAGGAAAAGTAGTGTTTAATGCAGGGGGTGTCACATTGTACTTTGAATTCTATATGGCCTTTAACAAAACATAGTATTTTCCATTGAATAGTGAAAAGTTGGATACATTAACAAAATATTTTGAAAAAATTCGTGTATTACTCATTGACGAAGCATCTTTGATAGGAGCAACATTCTTATATGAAGTCGACAAACTTCTATGACAATTAAAGCACACACCAACATCCTACTTTAGTAATTTTGACTTAATATTTTTTGGATATATGTACCAAGCACAACCTATAACAGAATCAATGATATTTGAAGAGCCACTCATCAATAAGAAAAAACTTCCATACACAATTTGGCGATATTAGGTCAAGTGCTATGAATTGCAAACCACAATGCATCAAAAACACGTAGATTTCATTAGAATCTTGAAAAAAAATGAGACTTAATGAACAATCAAACCATGAAATTGAATACATGAATGGTCATTTCCATAGAACACCACCCTTAGATCCATTATTTCCATATATTTTTCTAGGAACATATATGTGAAGAAACATAACGACAAGATGCTTTCAATAATGAATGAAGAATTAGTAATCCTTGATGTTATTGATGAACATGAAATCTATCGAGACACAATGATAAATTATGAGAAAGCAATAGCATTACCAACAAGAATAATACTAAAAATATGTATGTTAGTTGAACTATATGCAGGGAACTACAACATAAAGGATGGACCCATTAATGGCATTGATGGAATATTCAAAAGATACAAAAAAAAAAAAAAAGAAGATGTAGATGTTGTTTGGATAGAATTTGTAGATGCGGCAGTTGGAAAATCCCAAAGAAATACACATTGTCAACTATATGAGCTAAAAATTAAACATGCATGGACACCAATACTATGAATTGCAAAACCGAATGCAACTACTAGAAACAAATCTCAAATAACTATTTGAAAGCAATTTCCAATATAATTAGCATGTGATAGAACAATACATAGAACCCAAGGGCTTATTCTAAATGGAATTGCATTTGATCCAACTGGATTCACAAGGCATGGACTTGTATATACAACATTGACAAGAGTAAAAACAATTGATTTGTTGTTCCTACTCAAGCCATTATCCCAAAAGAACTTTCATGTGGCTAACAAAGTGCTAGATGAAGTGAATTGTCTAACAACAAACACATCATGGATAGTAGAAGACATGCAAAGACCAAAGTCCTCTATAAATAGCTTTTCAATTTCTACATTGAACACACGTAGCCTACAGAAGCATCTTGGAGACATAGTACAAGATAAAGATTTGCTACAAAATATGGTTGTTTGCTTTCAAGAAACTCATTTAGATTATCCATCAATTGTTAATGAATTAAAAAAAATCAGTTTCAACGTAGAACATTTTGTGCATGGAGTTCTGACTTGCACAGAAAAAACTGTAGAAATAAAAACAACAAAAATCTATTACAATGATAAAGTTGAACTCATTATGTCGAATATAATCGAATATACATGCTCAGAAATCAATTTGCATATTCAACATCTATGATGCACCTTTTGCATCTATTTCAACAATAGATGATAAAATTCCAGTATCAAAAATTGAATTGGTACAAAGTGGTTATGTCTTTATAGTAATCAGCGATTTCAACATTGACATTCATGCAAAAAATCAAAACAACAAATCGCTCCAACAATATATGCAATCACTAGAAATACAAGAAATAACACATAAGTTTTTGTTGAAGGAAAAATTTGTTTATATTGATCACATTTGGACAAACTTACGAATTAAACAATACCATATTCATGTATCATAAGCATATTGGACGAACCATGACATAGTTCATGCTTTACTATAGTTCAAGTGAAATTCAGATCATAGTAACATCCTCTTTGAAAGTTATGACAAAGAAATATAACTCTATCTATATCATAACTTCATTCAAGAAAAAATATTTAAATTTTCTTCACTTTAAAGATAATTAGGTCCTCGGAGTCACAAGTTACATTTACAATATCAAATGTTTACTCTTTGATGAAAAAAAAACCCAGAGATTCTCATTACGTTCATCTATATTCTTGTATGCACATTTATATCAAGAATGAAGTTCCAAAACATCATCGCAAACATAATTCAATTTGGTTTTTTGAGGTAAAGCTTTGTTTCTAATTTTTTTGGTAAATTAAAGTTGTATATGTTTTATTCTTTCTTTTTTTATTAGAAAAATCAACATTTTTATCATAAAATATAAATGAAAAATATGGTTTTTTCATTGTAGGCTTAGTCAAACTAACAACAATCTTCCAAGCGAGCTTGACCATTGAATAAAAGAATTGCAGTATTGCACACTTGCATGTACACACACTTTTATGTATACTACATGTTATCTTCAATTTCTATGGTAGAATAGTTGAAGCTATGCACTTTTTCCACTCGCACTTTATTACTATATAGACTATTTGTTACAAAATATCTAAGAAAATCGAGTTTTAAATTCGCTCCTCAAAAGTCCTAAAATACATTTCATATTGGCTTTTTCTTAAACCCAGTAAAATAGAATTCTTATTTTAACCCAACATTTGGGAACTTAGTAAGACCAAACAATAAAATTTAATATTAGACCAACTTGATGACCTTGAAATTTAATATTAGACCAACTTGATGACCTTGACAACTGATTAGTAGTCATGAGGCATGTAGACATGAACTATCTATTTTAAAGCCAGATAATTGACTAAGACATCTAGACTTGTATTTAAAATCCAGAGATATACTAATACTGGGAAGATTCCCTTTTCATAGGTCAAATTGATACTTCATAAAATAGATTTGACTCTGATTTCTTGTATTCTTTCGAGTCCACCACCTTTGTCTCTTTCAATGCTTTGCTCTTTAGAATGAGAAAATGAAAGTAACAGTAGAAGACGTTGTTTAACTCCCAAGTAGGGTCTTGTAGTCTATTAATGTTTTATATAAAGTGAATTGTATTAGTTCGTATATTTGACATTAGAATATTGTAGAAACCATAGTATAAAACATATCTAATGTACTTGGCTAATAACAAATACATTTGTGCTTTGCCTATAGAGAAATACATTGGTCTATATCAATAACATTTATTATCAAATTTGTTTTTAAATGGTTTAGACTAATTGCTTCACTATAGTAGAGAATCGTATATATGTGAATTCATGCAAAAGGATAGGTATATTGTAATCCCTTTGGCGTCAACTATGCTTTGAATTTCTATTAGTTTGTAGAGCGATAAGTTTTATGCTGAGGTTAAACATTGGATTGTAAAATATAACAATTTTTTATTATCAAGTGTGAACTCACTTTGATTTGCCAATTTTTCATCTGAATATATATATATAGTCATTGCCTTGGGTAATCTTAATACATTAAGTTTTCTATAAAAATGAAAACGTAGATTCATATTTTACTTTTACAACTCTATATCATTCTATGTGCTTCATTTATGCTTTGTGGCATTGACATTATTTCACAACCAAAGTTTTGCATGCTACCATGCTAGTGATTTATTGCCCATGCATCATTTTTACGTATTATCTAATGGAGTAGATTTTTAAATTCCCCTCTCAAAAGCCTTAAAATTCATTTTATTATTGTCTTCTTCTAAAATGTAGTAAGATAGAGTTCTTATGTTTGTCCAACATCTAGGAACTTAGTAAGACCAAATAATCAAATTTAATGTCAGACCAACTTGATGCGCTTGGTAAGACACTTTGCAACACCAATTTGCTTTCACGTCCAAATTCTTCTATGCTACCATGCTAGTGATTTATTGTCCATCTATCATTGTTGTGGATTTTATAATGGAGTATAGTTTTAAAGTGCCCCCTAAAATTCCCTAAAATTCATTTGCTTATTGACTTCTCCTGAAACCCAGTAAAATAGAGTTCTTATCATGTTAGCCCAAACATCTAAAAACCTAGAGTGTCAAGTAGCTTGGTACACTAAGTTGTGTATAAAAGTGAAAATGCAGTTTAATATTTTACCTTCACCTCTCATTTGACTCTATGTGCTCCATTTATGCTTTGCAACACCAATCTGCCATCTAATAACCTATAGTGTCAAGTAGCTTGGTACACTAAGTTGTGTATAAAAATGAAAATGTAGTTTCATATTTTACCTTCACCACTCCATCTAACTCTATGTACTCCATTTATGCTTTGCCACACCAATTTGCTTTCACAACAAAAGTCTTCCATGCTACCTTGCTAGTGATTTGTTTCCCATCTATCATTGTTACTATTTATATAATGCATTAGAGTTCTAAATTCTTGCCTCAAAAGTGCGGCCAAAATTCATTTTCTTATTAGCTTCTTATGAAACCCAGTAAGATAGAGTTCTTATGTTATCCCAACGTATTGGAACTTAGTAAAACCAAACAATCAAATTTAACATCAGACCAACTTGATACATTGGTGTTGTTTGTAGATCTAAATTGATACTCTAAGAATGGAATAGGATTTATGAAGGACCTACTTTTTGAATTTCACTGAAAATGAAGTCTATAGTATTTATGTTATCAATATTATTAATGTATTTTTATTATTTTAAGATTTATGGCATACAACTAGCTTACATGTTTCATAACACCAGATTAGAGCTAACTTGGACTTTCTAACAAGTTCAAATCATTTGCAAAATCAACCATGCTTGTGAGAAGGGATACCTCTTCGTAGTTAATCATGGAATAAAGCAGGAAATACTTGATGGTATGGAGAATTATGGCTGCCCACTAAAAGCACAAAGCACAACGAACCCCAGATGGAATTACAGTTTATGGCATTGTAAGTATTCCATTGTTTCAATATGTATGGAAACCTCTTTCCTTTGGCATTGATTTCTGGAAAAATCGGATTTAAATATGACACCTTTGGCATAATCTAGAGCTATGTTTTCGTATAGTTAAAAAGGAATTGATTATTTCCAAATGTTTCTTGCTTGAAAGAGGGCATTATTAGGCCATTGGTTATGATCTCCAATAAATGGTTGTCCTCCATCCCCCTAGCCCCAACCACTATTTATTTTGCTCTACATCTAGAAACTCACTTCAAGAGAGCACACTACCTAGATGATTCCATGCACACCCAATATGAATCTTGATGCTACTAGATGATGGTAGAAGAAACTAGAAATTGATTTTGCCAAGAGGCTTGAGAAAGCTTGTTGGCATGTTTACAGGCAGAGTGTGCTTGTCATTGATGGCAAGATCAGAGTGTGCATCGATGGAAAAACAAGAACAATGTAAGCTCAGGTGAAGAAGCAAACAATATTCAGAGATCAAAGCTTAGGAGAGATAGTGTTCTGACATGCGCAGATGAGATCCCATACATCAAGGCTCGCAGAAGGATCAAAGGTTGTGGCCTTTGACACTTAGATATTTGAGAAATCCAAATCTCAGGAGGAGGAGCGATAGTGGCCAGGAAGCGCAAAAGAGAAGTACAGATCTGATCTGTTGGATCTGAGCGTCGAGGACCAACAACCATCGGATCCAGTATAATTGCAAAGAGGATAATGGTCGAGATCCATCCTCCAACTCCATGAAATGTGAAATCACGATGAGATCTGAACCGTTGGATCCAAAGGACACATGGCAAGAGATCAACATTTTGCTGACTTGCGAACTGAAAAAATCAAAGGTGAGTAGTCCTCCAACTTCGCGAAACGTGAAGTCCCGATAAGATCTGGATTGTTGGATCATAGAGGGATGTGGGTCGTTGATCTGGAGCAAGTTTCAAAAAATCGGGAGTCAGGAGAAGGGAGGTGAGTAGTCCTCCAACTTTGTGAAACGTGAAATCCCGATAAGATCTGGACCGTTGGATCACAGAGGGTTGTGGATCGTTGATCTAGAGTATTTAGAATATCGGGAGTTGGAAGAGTCAGGGTTGGGTCATGTTCAAACACCTGACACGCAAACTCACGATTTGATCACAGCCATCGGATCAATTTCGAGTGGAAGGACAAGATAAGCTAGAAAATTTGCATCGCAGAAAGATCAAGCCGTCAATCCAAGATCTCGATCAAACGAACAAAATTCACTTCAGATATAGAGATGCGAAGAGTTTACACTGAGGAAAGTTTGATATTTGAAATCCCCGGAATGCGAAGTTTCGTCAACCGTCGGATATGGATATCAGACAATGATCGTTAGATCATGGCAGACCACATCAGAAGACTAGGTCATCAAGGACACGTGGCGCAATCAGACAATGACAAGTGTCAAGTTGATTCGGCATTTCAGGTATGTGGAAATCACAAATTCGAGTGACACGTGGCAGTTGCTTGGATCATGACACGTCATCGAGTGACACAAGAGTTACGTCACTCCAAGAGTTTTTCTTCAGGAGTTTTACCACCAGTACTCGCCCAAAGACTCGAAGTCTCGGAGTGGAGGATAGTCGTTTGATTAAAGAGGACACGCGTCAGTGGATTGTCAACTGGGGGAAAAAGAAAAGGAAGGATGAATGAGAGGTTAAGAATTGAAATCTCTGAAGTCCGAAGACACAAAGGATATCTCGATCGTTGATCCGAGAGGGACACACGTCGTTGGATCGTGGACTCCAAGTGAAATGCTCCGGGAGAAAACGAGAGTTTGAGAATTGAAAGGCCCGAAGGCCGGACTCACGGAAGAGATCCTAATCATCGATTGAGGAGGACAGATGTCAACAGATCTTCCATTCTGAAAGATATCCAATCAACAACAACAGAGTTTGAGATTTGAATCTCACAAAGCCCGGATCACGGAGTAAATCTCAGTCGTTGATGGAGGAAGGAGAGATCTGGTCTGCAGAATTGAGAAGACAAATTTGAACCATTCGATCAGGAGCACTGTCAAGATCATGAGATCAACATTCATGCTCCATTACGGGGCCAGAACATGCTCAGGCCTTAATATTTCATGAGCGGTCCACAATTGAAACCACGGTTTTGGAGAAAGGACGCGTGGAGGCTCATGGTGAATTGCGGGGCAATCGTGTGGTCACATGAAGCTCATAGCCCAAGGTCATATTATGAAAAGGAGCTAGTGCTCACTAGATAGAAATCGAGAAGTGCCTTTTTGATTAGGCGATTGGTCACCGTCGGTGGTCACATGAAGGAAGGGGCTTAGAAGCCAAAGAAGCCATAATTGACTGGTTGTAACTGACAGAGAAGACGAAGAGCCTCGACTACCAGAGAAGCTAAGGAATCTCAGTATAACGACCACTGATGATGAACTCACAGGGAACAGGACTGCCAGAGAAGATGAAGAATTGCCATGATGATCAAGAGATGACTCGATGTGAGAAAAGCATGCAGAACAGAGAAGTGAAGTGATTTTGTTGTCGAACTATGCAAGACAAAGGAAGAGATGTAGTGAACAACCTGTAGGGCAGAACAGTGACACAGTGAAGAGCATGCAGAGGTATTGTGCATGAAGGATGCATAAGGTGCACAGAGAGTATAAAAACGTAGAACAGAGAATAGATGGGTGTTGTTGTTGAGAGTAATTCATGCGAGAAGAGAGACGTTGATGCGGGAGAGCAGAGAAGTGTAGTAGAGAAGTGATGAGACTGGTAAGCCATAGATAAACGTTGTATCACTGTGATAAAGTTATAAAAAGAAAATATTTATATTTCAGGGTGGTAGGAAGGTGCTAGGGAGGACTGGTGTCCTTAGAGTTTCAAGTGGGTGCTTGAACACAGGAAGTTGTAGCTTCCATCTGGTTGCAACCATAAAAACTAGGGTGGCAGTGTAGTGCAAAGGAGAACTATTGTTCTCTGTTATACAGGTTGGTGCCTGTGTGACTGGAAGTTGGTGCTGGAACACTCAGGGATTTGGTGCTTCCTTCTAGTGGGTGCTAGAGAAACTAGAGACTTGGTGCTCTCAGCAAGTTGTTGCTTGTAAAAAAGAGGTTGTAGCCTCAATAAGATTGATAATGTAAAGAAAATAAAGATTACTTATCATATCAAGAAGAAGAGGTTTTTTTCCATTTATGGGTTTCCTCAGGAAATATCTGTCTCTATATATTTCATGTGTGTGATTGATGTTTAATATTCTATTGCTTACTTCCCTGCATTATTGTGATTGTCATTGAGTGCTTTGTAAAGAGTTTAAAATAAGCAAAATTGTTTAAGCACGGTAAAAACTGATTCACCCCCCCCCCCTCAGTTGTCCAACAATTGGTATCAGAGCGGGTTCCTTTTATTTAAAGGCAGATCAATAAGCTTAAACATGTCAAGCCATGAAGAAACTTCAACCAATAAAGCCCCTCTGTTCAATGGAACACACTTTGCATTCTGGAAAGTTAGGGTGAGAACCTACATAATGGCTTTAGGTGAAGATGTCTTGGATGTGGTAGAGATTGGTTTGGATGTGGTAGAGATTGGTTATGTAAATCCAGTTGTACTAGCTAATAAGGATGACAAGATAGAATTCAACTTCAATGCTAAGGCTATGAATGATATTCTGAGTGGGCTCGCAGAAGATGAATTTGTAAAAGTTATGCACTTAGAAACTACCAAAGATATGTGGGACAAACTCATTAGCGGTTATGAAGGTAATGAGAAGGTAAAAGATGTCAAGCTTCAAACCTACAAAGTACAGTTTGAATAGCTACAGATGAAAGAAGATGAAACTATTGGGAAGTACTTTTTGAGAGTTGAAGAACTAGTAAATGCAATGAAAGCTCTTGGTGAAAATATTGAGGAAGCCTCTTTAGTTCATAAAATTTTGAGATCTCTACCAGATAGGTTCAACCCAAAGGTATTTGCTATAGAATAACATAATGAGCTAAAAACTTTGGCTTTTGATCAACTTCTAGGAACGTTGACTGCATATGAAATGAGGATAGGTAAAGATAAATCCAACACTAGAGAAGATTCTTTTAAAGTAGATAAGAATGAGGAATCTGAGCCTGATGAAATTGAAGAAAAATTTATGAGAAGACTAAAGAAAGGATCAGGGAAGTATCAAGGAAAGTTTCCCTTCAAGTGTTTTAACTATGGAAATATAGGTCACTTTTCATCTAAGTGTCCACACAAGAAGCAGGATCCAAATTCTGAAGGCGAAAAGAAGTACAAACCAAGGAGATTTGGTAAAAAGAAAAACTTATGTGTAAACAATGATGAATCTTTAGATGACACAGATAGTGACTCTTCCTGTGAAGATAAGGTTAATGAATTTGTGCTTATGGCCAAAGAGGATTATGATAATAAAATCACAGGAAGTAATGTTGACGATGAAGAAGTTGTGGTTGAATTGGAAGGAGAACTGATTAGTGCTCTAGAAGAAATTGCTAGACTCGGATCTAAGAAGAAAAAGCAAAAACAATTGTTGACACAGCTTGAGAAAGATAATGAAGGACCTAATGAAGACTTTGCCCTGCTAAAAGTGGAATTAGAAGAGGCAAAGAAAATAGAGGACATTCTAAAACAACAGTTATCAGAAAATAAGGCAAGATGTGAAGCCTTGGAAGAAGAGGTAGTAAAAACCAGGAAAGAGATGGAGAAGTTTAAAACTTTGTATCTTCAAAATCTTCCAAGCATTAAAGCCACAACAGAACTAAACGATATTCTGAGAAAACAGAGATCTTCATTGTTCAAGACTAGTTTAGGTTATGTAAATGGTTCAAGCAACAAACAACCAGAAAGCAAAGAGCCAGTGAAGATGATCAAGTTCCAAGTCAGCAGACAATCAGACCATGAGAGTACTCTATCACCTAAAGCTAATAAAGACAAGATGATCCCTGATCAAAGACAAAGAGATCAGAAGACGGAGAAACAAATTCCAAGGAGAAGGCCATCCTTCAGGTACCAAAATTTCTTTCATGGCTACTATTTTTACTATTCCAATTTTGGTCATAAGATTGCAAACTGTCAAATTAAGTTTAGAGACATGCAACTGAAGAGGTCAAGAAATAGACAGTATTTACAACATAGAACTAAGAAGCCAATGAATAGACAACATAACACCGATCACTTTGACCTACTAAACAATGATCTTGAATGTTATAACTGTCATAACTTCAGCCACAAAGCTGCAAACTTCCATTTGAAGAAGTACAAGGCAGATCCAACGATAAATCCTTTGTCTAGAAATGCCAGCACATGGAAAAAGAAAGACAGTGAAAAATGTGGTCTAGTACTTTCAGCTCAAAAACAAAAAGACCCCTGGTATATAGACAGTGGATGTTCCAAGCACATGACTAGAGACAAGGATAAGATTTTGTCTATAAGTAAAAGAAAAACAAGAAATGTAACCTTTGGAAATGATGAACCAGGTAAAATCCAGGGTAAAGGGATGGTGAGTTTGAGTAATGGTAAAGGAAAAGCCCAGGATGTTCTGCTTGTAGATGGGCTGAAACATAATTTGCTCAGTGTAATTCAAATGTGTGACAGAGGATGTGAAGTGGTGTTCACTCCCAAGGATTGTAAGATAAAGTATATAAACTCGGGACAAGTGGTAGCTAAAGGCATAAGGACAGAAAACAATGTATATGTGCTAAAATAAGATATAGAAGAGTGTTATCTAAGAAAACATGATGAAAGATGGTTATGGCATAGGAGACTTGGACATCTAAAATTTGACCACTTAATCAAGATCAAAAATCTTGAGGCAGTAAAAGATCTTCCAAGAATATCAAAGCCACAAGACTCTGTGTGTAAACCCTGCCAAGTAGGAAAGCTAACCATGACATAGTTTAAATCCAAGAGCTCTACTTCAACAAAGAAACCACTCCAATTAGTTCATATGGATTTATGTGAACCATCAAGACAGGAAGGCACAGGGAAGGAAAACTGATTTATGTTGATCATTGATGATTACTCTAGACTTACTTGGGTTGCTTTTCTCAAAGAAAAAGCTGAAGCATTTGAGAAATTTAAAATATTTAAGGCTTTAATTGAGAATCAAGAAGGCAACAGATTAAAGGTTGTGAGATCAGATAGAGGAGGAGAATTTATATCTAGCGATTTCAAGGAGTTCTGTGATAAACATGGGATCAAAAGAGAATACACAATCCCAGGAACCCCACAGCAAAATGGAGTAGTTGAGAGGAAAAACAGAACAGTTAGCAAATGGCCAGGTCAATGATAAATGAGAAGAACATTGGTCAAACCTACTGGGTAAAAGAAATACACACAGCGATCCATATTTTTAATAAATCTCACCTCAGACCACACAGTGACAAGACACCTTATGAGCTATGGCATAGAATACTTGCTACAATCAAACACTTCAAAGTCTTTGGGAGTAAATGCTACATAAAGAATAATAATGAGAACCTTGGTAAGTATGATGACAGGGTTGATGAAGGCATCTTCTTAGGGTATGCTACAAACAACAAAAGATACAGATTCTATAATAAGAGGTTGCATAAGTTGGTTGATTGTATTGACGTAAAAGTTGATGAAGGAGTCCCAGTAAGAAAGGTCAACAATACTGAATCAACGACAGAGGATATAGGTGAAGTTGTAGCTGAACAACTCCAAGAATCGGAACAAGAAGGCTCTGAGTCAGATGAAGATGCGAATACTAAGGCAGACTCAAATCAACAGACAACATCAAATTCTTCCTCCAGAATTACCCAAAAGAATCATCCTGCAAGTCAAATAATTGGTGAGAAAGACAAAGGTGTACAAACCAGGTGTTAGTCTCTAATTTTTCTTTTGAATTAGTGAGAAACCCTAATCCTAAACCCTTCCTACCTGCACTTCATTGTCTGCTTTCATTTTATTTTAATCCTTGTTTTCATCTTGTTACGATTTGACTTATAGTTTTTTGGATAATTTCTTTAAGTCTAGAGTTTTAAGACATGGTTTTAAATGATGTGTCACTTCATATGCCTATTTGAATTTTTCAAATTCAAATCTATTCTAGTCATCAATAGCGCTATTGGAATAACATTATTCTCGTAGCACAAATATAATCATGTCTTAATATGCACCTGCCACCCTAATCTCATTATGATTACACAGATTGTGGACTAAGAATTCACATGTGTCCCACGATATCTCTCAAATCATTTATAATTCAAACCGTTAAATGATCGGATTGTCATGTACCTGCAGCTGACTCATTCCAAATCGTTCAATTCCCAAAGATCATTATTTGAACCCGTCACTTGTCATTCTGATTTTGTTGAATTATAAGCACATGTGTTTTTCTCAAAAGAATTGTTATATGTTAACAATTGCACATTGTAAATTTAGAATCCGAGCAGTGCCAGTTGTAGCATTGGGTTTTATGGCACCTAAAAGGAGTGAGCACGTGGTTAGAATGGAACCTAAGGGCGTTGATCTTCTTGAAGCATATTCGCAGATGGCGTAGAGATTTAGAGATGCTGGCTGGTTTGAATTACTCACTACCTTCCAAGGTCATGACGAACAGGTCTCTATGGAATTTGCCCAAAACTTCAATGGTTTCGAAGTGGAGATCGGAAAGTTGCTAATGTTAGTGACAGAACAAAAAATTGTCAAAGCTTGCAGGTTGGTGGTTGGAGGAGAACGATGGTGGAAGAAAGAGCATGTAGTTTTGCCTAGTTTGTCAATCAATTCTTACTTCCAGATAAGAAAAACCCGAATTGGAGAAAGGGAGATCCTCATAGCTGGATTAGACCATAATGACACACTGCTCTAATCATTATCCACAAGTATATCACCTGCGAATTTAGATTCTCACTTATTTATATCTATCACATTAGGTTATTAATGCATCTAAATGGCGATTATCCTTTAAATATGCCTTACTTCCTACTCAAAATCTTAGCAAAGATGTCAAAAAGAGTGCAGTCACACCTTTCCAAAGCAAAGAGTAGCCTGTTTCATCAGGTCTTAATTAAGACTCTAGTAGTGTCTGCTCTGAGAGAAATACAGAAACCCTGGAGCTGGCTCATGCAATCCTTAAATCATGACCCACAGTCCAGCAAGCAGAAGAGAGGAAAAAGGAAAAGGGTTACACAGAAACAAAATATTTCAGTTGATGAAACCCCTGCTAAAGAAGAAATGTCTACTATCAGGGTAACGAGGAACAATAGAGGTAATAGACCAAAATTGGATCCATAAATCAAAATGTTTTCTGAGACAGATGTTAAAATGGAGGAAGAATCAGATAAAGATTATGATATTCAAACTACAATCAAGCATGGATCACCATCAACCAGTAAGAAATGTGTTGCAGTTAAAAGGATGAAGAATAAAGGTGTACCAGTGTCTCAAAACCCTAGAAGGAATTCTACTAGGGTTACCAACAAATACAGGTTGAAGTCCAAAGCCATGTTTGATCCCTCCATCAAAGAAGAAAACGTCATGGTTATAGAATATCACTCTGAAGATGTTGAAGCAGGTACCAGGAAAAAGACAAGAAGACCTCCATTACATAAGAAACCATCAAAAAGAGGTAAGCAAATTGTTTCACTCCCTACAAGACCTGTGACATGAGCTACTACCAGATTGGCAAAAGCTAAAGCAATTGCTAAAGGTATCAGTGAGAATCCTGAAAATAAAAAGGTAACCTTGTAGATTCATATCACATATAAGATATACTTGAAGCTATGGATTCAGCAAGTTCTAATGAAGAACATAGCTCAGGATTGGCTTCTAGATACCAAGTCAAATTGAAAGGACCAAAGGTTTCCATAGATCTCAATGAGCCTGCACCTTCTGAAGAGTTCCCCAAATTCAAGGTTAAGGTCATAACTGATAAAGAAAGGATCAAAGAACTCCAGAAGACAGTGAGACAGTTGAAGAAAGAAAAGGCCCTTATAGAACAATGGAGTGCTCGTCAGCAAGAAAAGATTGAAGGTTTCAAGAAGAAGAAAAAAGAGCAAAGGGCATTGCTTAAAGAGCTCAGAGAAACAAACTTCAAACTCTATTGGCATAATGATGTTCTTACCTCAAAGCTCAAACAGAAAACTACCAAGGCTACTACTATTATCATATCCTAAAGGCTTCATGAAGAATTTGGCACAATCACAATTTTGATGTTTTCTAGGGAATAGGGCAAGATTTAATTGTTTTGGCTTGTGAAAAGCAAAGACCTCGAATTGTATGACTAGATCAAACTATTCCCTGTTTTGTAGAATCGAATGTAATGTTGGAAAGATCATGCAATATTAAGCTCTTGAGCAATGATCTATTTTTGGAATGTACATGCTCTTTTTGAGCTAACTTCCCTAGTAAATAGATACTAATCAGATCTAGCCATTAAGAGTACACTAGAAGATATGATCTAAGGTATTTTAGATTGTTTAAATAGGCAGAGGAAAGACTCTGTTCTGGTCGAAAAATTGGAGATCCAGAGGAATTATTTTGAAACTCCCTGTAAGGCATTATTGTTCTATTTGACACTTAATAGCAAAGGCGTATGGATGGTTAGACACTCTTTTCTACTTTGTTTTTCTTTCTTCATGCTTGAGTTCATTATTCAGACTGCAATGCATTTGTTTCTTGATTGTTAATTAATATAGTAAATAATTTGTTGTAGAAATTATTTTCAAGTTTTGATTTCAAGCTGATGGTCTTGTTTCTTTATGATATTCTGAGACAAGAATTTATGTGAAGTTGACAAATTGAAGGCTTCATCCTCTCTTTTTCTTATTGGTCTAATCTATCTATGTGACTACCTTTTAATCAGTCAATGGGATATACTATGTTCTGATTTTGATTTTCATGTTATGTTATAACCTTGAGCCAGTTTTCAACCACCTTATTCAAAAAAAACAAATCATAAAAACCTTCAAAACACTTTGCAATAAACCGATGATGCCCTAGCTTTCCCTCTCATAGTCAAGTGCAACTTTAGGGACTAACATCTTTTGACGTCGTTGCTGGGGATGAAGAAACGAAGATATCTTCCCTGGGGAAAAGATAAGATTAGATTCAAATCTTGATGGTGAACAAGATTTTGGACATTATTTAAGACTGTGATTATTCACTTAGTGACTCCTCTGTGGTAATTATGGCTCCTAAAAGAGAAGGTAAAGGACCTAAAACTCCTCTAACTTCTTCATCATCTACTAAGAGACCAGTAACCAGAAAAAATCCAGATCCTGAGCTTGTGGCAACAGTTCCAGATCCTAAAAAGTTACTAAGAAAACCTAAGGCTGTTTCTAGACACTCTTCTCTCCCAAAGGGAAAATTGTCTTCAGAAAGTTTGCAAGGACAGTCCTCTGAAATCACCAAAACCCAAGAAGATGAGGAGGTGATTCTTGAAAGTGAAGTTAAAACTGTTGTTGAGCCTGCTATAGTTTCATTCCCTTCAACTATCTCAGAATTAAATCTAGATCAGTGGAAGTTACTTACTGAACTCATTAAACATGAATATTCAAACACCTTGCCTGTAACTGGAACTTTGACAGGTCACAACACATATATTAAAAGTGAACCAGAAACACCCTCTTCATCTCTTGGATCTCTCTCCTCTAAAGATTTTAAATCACATTATTTTTCTTTTGAGAATCCTTTGTTTCTTGGCCCATCATCTTATCATAGTTCAGAAGAGAAATCCCTATCTGCTAAATATCAAGACTCAGTGACAGTATAGTTAAGTTGTCATACACAAGGGACAGTTTCACCTCTAATATCCCCAATCTTGCTTACTCCCAAAACTCAAACACCAAAGATAGAAAATATGGTTGTGGACAAAATGGATGAAATTGTTGCAGCAAGGTATGCCCCTTTGATCCTCCCACAAGTCATGTTTTCCTTTCCACCAAATGATTATATGAGATACTTGCCCAGATTTAATGGAGATGGAGCAGTTACTGCTCAAGAGCATTTGAGTTCATTTTATAGTTTTGCAAACAATTTCAATGTAGAGCATGCAGATGTGTGGATGAGATTGTTTGTGCAGAGTTTAAATGGTGAAGAAAAAAAGTGGTTCAGGAGTTTTCCACCTAATTCAATCGTCGATATTGTAGCCTTGGATGATTCCTTTCTTAAACACTGCGGAGACAAGAAAGACTTTTTATACTACATTCCTAAATTTGGTTCTTTAAAAAGGAAACAAGGTGAATCAATACTTGATTTCACCAAAATATTCAACCAAATGTATGGTAAAATTCCAGACGAGATTAAACCTTCAGAGACATTAGCTAAAATCACTTTTGCCAATGCTTTTGATGCTGAATTTTCCTTGTTGCTTAGAGAAATAAGGGTTGCTACTCTCAGCCTGATGCAAGATGCTACTATCGAGGTAGAATCAAACATATTAGCAACATACAAATTGAAGTCTAGGAGTGATAGAGACAGAAAAAATCCAAAAGAAGAGTTGCCTTCATCTTCTAATACAACATCTGATTCTAAGATGGATGACATGGCTAAGATGATGAAAAATCTGACATCTGAGATGGCTAGGTTGAAGATGGAACAAAAACATCTTAGTAGACCTCATAGGAGGGTGGATACATAAATCAAAATCAGTTCAGGAGGTCAAACAATGCACCTCAAATCTTACCAAGGGAAAGAAAAAATCAAGATGGTCAAAAGGTTTTGCCTCCTTTCCAGAATAATGAAGTAGATGAGGAGGAGGATGAAGATGATATAGAAGACGACCCTACAGTTCATCTAAATGATTTTGAATCGTCTCCTATGCATGTGACACAGCAGGATTATGAATATGCTTTGATTTCAAACCAGTTTGAGGAAGGGGATGTAGATGAGATCGTCCAAAAGGAACCTAAAAGGAAGAAATACAATATCAGATCTGGTTCAAATGCACCTAAAGTGGATACACATGTTTCCACAAAGAAGGCCAATACTCCAGTGAAAACAGGAATCATTAAATAAAGTCCTAAGATTCAGGTTGATCAACCATTGAAGCAGCCTGCCAAGGTTAGTACTGCTGATATAAAGGAACCAGAAAGGAATGTTTATTCTCTCAGTTTAGAACATGAAATCAACAAAATCAAGATTTATGTGCCTTTGTTAGAACTCATGAAAACATATCCCTTTAGAAAGACTATCCTCAAGGCTCTACAGTCTCCAGCTCAGGTTACCTTTTCAGATGCAGTCAATCTAGAAGATGAAAACCCTGTTGTAACTATTGGACCTCATATTGAAGACAGAATTGATGCCTCTCCTCCATTCTACATTTCACTAAATGTCCATGACAATATATTGCATAACTGCCTAATGGATTCTGGTGCCTTGCATAATGTCATGCCTAAGGTGGCGATGGAAGAATTAGGGTTGGATATTACTAGACCATACCATGATCTATATTCTTTTGACTCCAAGAAAGTCAAATGTCTTGGAGTTATGAAAGATGTGGTTGTTACTCTTTCCCAATTACCTATGAAAAGTGTGGTATTAGATGTTATTGTGGCTGACATACCACAAAAATTTGGAATGCTTCTTTCAATATCTTGGGCCAAGAAGGTAGGTGGTACTCTATAGATGGCTCTTCGTTATGCAACCATACCTGTTTTTGGTGGGGAACAACGAAGATTATACATAGAAGTAAGACTGGCTTATTTGGTAAGTGATCATGAAAACCCCACTAATAATCCTATATATGTTGTAGAAGAAGATCTTGGTTCCTCTATTTTTCATATGAGTGATGAGATGGCAGAAGTATCAGTTAGGAAGACAACAACTGCAGTTGGAGAAAGTGAAGATAATTTTGTTTGGAAAATGTATTTTGATGGAGCATGTTCTAGAGAGGGTTATGGAGCTGGGATTGTCTTCATTTCCCCTACCAAGGAGGTTATCCCTATGTCATATAAACTTGAATTTGACACCACCAATAACATCAGTCAATATGAAGCCTTGATGTTAGGTTTGAAAGCTGCTAAAGATATGGGCATAGATAAGCTTTATGTTTTTGGAGACTCGGAACTAATTATTCACCAAATCAAAAATATATATCAAACCAAACAGCAAAGGTTGAAACAATATAGAAATGAGGTGTGGGATTATGTGGATAATTTCTTTTTGGCATTCAATACTACTTTTGTGCACAGAAATTTAAATCAGCAGGCTGACTCTTTGGCACTTGCAACTAGCAACTTTAAAACTCCAATGTTCCCTAATCTGAATTTTGAAGTTGAGGTCAGACACAAACCCTCAATACCAGATAATATAAAACATTGGCGGGTCTTTAAAGATGATGAGGAAATTCAAAGATTCTTGAAAACTATTGAAGATTTTTCTAACATTTCAATAGATTAGGATGATGAAGATGGTGAAGTAGAGGTACATGTTGCAGATATCCTTCAAGATAATGTTGTTGGGCACAAAATCATTGAACTGAAGACAAACCATCTGCCTAAAAGTTTGGTTCCATTAGAGAGGTTGTTTGATCACAATGATGTTTCCAGGAAGGTTGTTATTCAGACAGAAGAAACTGATGTAGTGGACTATGACATCAGTCCTGATACAAATCCCAGGTTGATCAAAATATCTAGAAAATTGTCACAAAAACATAGAAGAGCATATGTTGAATTGATGAAGCAATATTCAAATTTATTTTCTTTGTCTTATGAATATTTGAAAGTGTTTGATACAGAGATCATACAACACAAAATTCCTCTGAAACCTGGGTCTAAACCTGTTAAGCAAAAGTCCAGGCAATTTAATCCTCTACTGTTACCCATAATAGAAAAAGAGTTGAAAATATTATTAGAAGCCAAAATCATAGTGCCACTGAGATACTCAGAATGCGTAGCCAACCTTGTGCCTGTCAGTAAGAAGAACAGAGAGATAAGGCTCTGTGTGGACTTCAGGAATTTGAACAGGTGCTCCTTGAAAGACAATTATCCATTACCAAAAATGGATCATATTTTACAAAGAGTTATAGGAGCAAAGAGGATCTCGATGCTTGATGGGTACTCAGGGTACAATCAAATATCAGTAGTGGAAGAAGACAAAAAGAAAACAACATTTACCACCCCCTGGGGCACTTTTATGTACGAAAATATGCCCTTTGGATTGATGAATGCAGGGGCCACATTTCAAAGGGCTATGGATATTGCTTTTATTGGTGAAAAGGAAAGGTTTGTGGTTATTTATCTCAATGACATCACTGTATTTTCAGCAATTGATGAAGAACATTTAAAACACTTGAAGCGGACTTTTGAGAAATGCAGAAGGTATGGCATCTCACTTAATCCTAAAAAATCACACTTTGCCATGGAGGAAGGAAAGATTTTAGGACATATTGTTTCCCCTAAAGGTATTAAAATAGATCCTGAAAGAGTGAAATCTATCCAACAAATAGATATTCCGAGAAACAAGAAGTCTATTCAGTCCTTCATTGGTAAAATTAATTTTTTGAGGAGGTTTATACCTAATTTTGCAGAGATTATCAAGTACATTACTGACATAGTGAAAAGGGATGCATAAATTAAGTGGATACCAGAAGCTAAAGAATCTTTTGAACGAATCAAGTAGACTCTTGTTCAGGCCCTTGTTCTCATTAGTCCATATTAGTCCAAGAGATTCATGATTTTCTCATTTGCATCAGAAAACACCATAATTGTTGTTCTTCTGCAAAGAAATGAGCAAGGATATGAGCAACCCATCTCCTTCTTTAGAAAAACTCTCAAAGACTCTGAATTGAAGTATGATATAATGGAGAAACAGGCTTATGCCCTGTGAAAGGCTTTGAAGTCCTTTAGAGTATATGTTCTTCAATATGAGATTACAACTTATGTCCCAAGTAGTGCAGTCAAAGAAATATTGGTTCAGCCTGACTGTGAAGGAAAGAGAGGGAAATGGATAACAAAAATCCTAGAGTATGATCTCACCATAAAGCCTACTTAGCTGATAAAAGGTCAAGGACTTGCCAAATTAATGACAGAATCTAATTGCAAAGCAATTGGGTTGTACCATCTTTCAGACAAGACACATGATTCTTCTTTCCAGATTGAAGAAGCAAATTCACAGGTAAACAACAAGTATGTTTCTTCACCATGGTACAAAGATGTCGTATTTTTTCTGCTGAATTTTCAATCTCCCCAAGAGTTGGATAAATCAAAATTCATCATTAAATTTAAGAGCAGTAAAGTATTGCATTATTGATCAAATCTTATTCTGGAAAGACCCTAATGTTTTTTTGTTGAGGTGTGTTGATGAAAAAGAAGTTGAACATTTTTTTATGATCTACATCATGGTGTGTGTGGAGGCCATCACCATTGGAAGGCTACTTAAAGATTCTTAGGGAAAGTTACTACTGGCCAGTTCTATTCTCAGATATTTTTGCTCAGGTCAGGGCATGTGAACCCTGTCAAAAATTTGTTGGAAAACAGAAACTTATGTCTTTGCCTCTGAAACCAATCATCACCCATGGACCATTCCAACAGTGGGGCTTAGATTTCATCAGAGAGATCAATCCTTCATCTTCAAGACAACACAAATGGATTCTTACATCCACTGATTACTTTACGAAGTGGATCAATTCCAACTTGGAATGCAACAGACAAGGTAATCATGGACTTTCTTGAAGGATATATTTTTTCCAGGTTTGGTTGTCCTAAAAATCTAGTCACTGATAATACAGAAGCCTTTAAATCCAATTCCATGATTTAATTATGTAATAAGTATAGTATCAAATTGGTTCACTCTACTCCCTACTACCCCCAAGGGAATGGGTTAGCAGAGTCCTCTGATAAAACTCTGATAAGGATTATCAAAAAACTACTGGAAGAAAATAAAAAATCATGGGATTCCAAGTTAAAGTTTGCCCTATGGTTTGATCGTATCAACAAAAAGAACTCTATTGGGACCTCTCCTTTCCAGATGGTATATGGGACATAATCTATTCTTCCAACTCAAATGGGCCTACCAGTTTTAAAGTTCTTACAAGAAGAGTTAGAAGAACCTAATGATCTCCAAAGAAGAATTTTTCAGATGATTGAGGTTCAGTCGGTCAAAGAACAGATGAATCATAAAGTTGTTGATCACCAGAGCAAAGTCAAAGCCACATTTGACAAAGGAACTCAGAAAGATGTTTTTAATAAAGGAGATTTGGTGTTAAGATGGGATGCCAAGAGAGAGGAAAAAGAAAACCATGGTAAGTTCAATAATTTATGATATGGCCCTTTCAGAATAGCCAAAGTAATGGACAATAACACTTTTCTCATGCATAATTTGGATGACACAGAAACTTTTGGAGGCCCAGTGAATGGGAGATTCTTGAAACGTTATTTTCTCTAAAAACTCATCAGGTTTTCAGTTTGTACAGTAGGTTTATTTTCAATAAAGACTCCATATACCCAATGGACTTGTTTTTAGAGTTATGTTGTGAATAAAGAATGACAGATGTAGGGAGACCAGTGAATCAAAAATAAAGGAAAAGGCATTGGTTTGCAGTTCTTGGAGTTTATTATCAAAACTCCACCCTCAAAAGGAGCCAGTGTTAGTCTCTAATTTTTCTTTTGAAATAGTGAGAAACCCTAATCCTAAACCCTTCCTACCTGCACTTCATTGTCTGCTTTCATTTTATTTTAATCATTGTTTTCAACTTGTTACAATTTGCCTTTTAGCTTTTTGGATAATTTCTTTAAGTCTGGAGTTTTAAGACATGGTTTTAAATGATGTGTCACTTCATATGCCTATTTGAATTTTTCAAATTCAAGTCTATTCTTGTCATCAATAGTGCTACTAGAATAACATTATTCCTATAGCGCAAATATAATCATGCCTTAATATGCACCTGCCACCCTGATCTCATTATGATTACATATATCGTGGACTAAGAATTCACATGTGTCCCACGATATCTCTCAAATCATTTATAATTCAAACCGTTACATGATCAGATTGTCCTATACCTGCAACTGACTCATTCCAAATTGTTCAATTCCCAAAGATCATTATTTGAACCCGTCACTTGTCATTCTGATTTTGTTGAATTATAAGCACATGTGTTTTTCTCAAAAGAACTGTTATATGTTAACAATTGCACGTTGTAAATTTAGAATCCGAGCAGTGCCAGTTGTAGCATTGGGTTTTATGGCACCTAAAAGGAGTGAGCACATGGTTAGAATGGAACCTAAGGGTGTTGAGCTTCTTGAAGCATATTCACAGATGGTGTAGAGATTTAGAGATGCTGGCTGGTTTGAATTACTCACTACTTTCCAAGGTCATGACGAACAGGTCTCTATGGAATTTGCTCAAAACTTCAATGGTTTCGAAGTGGAGATCGGAAAGTTGCTAATGTTGGTGACAGAACAAAAAATTTTCAAAGCTTGCAGGTTGGTGGTTGGAGGAGAACGATGGTGGAAGAAAGAGCATGTAGTTACAGAGTTTGTCAATCAATTCTTACTTCCAGATAAGAAAAAATCGAATTGGAGAAAGGGAGTTCCTCACAACTGGATTAGACCAGAATGGCACACTGCTCTAATCATTATCCACGGGTATATCACTTGCGAAGGCAGATTCTCACCGATTTATATCTATCACATTAGGTTATTAATGCATCTAAATGGCGATTATCCTTTAAATATGCCTTACTTCCTACTCAAAATCTTAGCAAAGATGTCAAAAAGAGTGCAGTCACACCTTTCCAAAGCAAAGAGTAGCCTGTTTCATCAGGTCTTAATTAAGACTCTAGTAGTGTCTGCTCTAAGAGAAATACAGAAACCCTGCAGTTGGCTCATGCAATCCTTAAATCCTGACCCACAGTCCAGCAAACAGAAGAGAGGAAAAAGGAAAAGGGTTACACATAAACAAAATATTTCAGTTGATGAAATCCCTGCTAAAGAAGAAATGCCTGCTATCAGGGTAACGAGGAACAACAGAGGTAATAGACCAAAATTGGATCCAGAAATCGAAATGTTTTCTGATACAGATGTTAAAATGGAGGAAGAATCAGATAAGGATTATGATATTCAAACTACAGTCAAGCATGAATCACCATCAACCAGTAAGAAAGGCGTTGCAGTTAAAAGGATGAATAATAAAGGTGTACCAGTGTCTCAAAACCCTAGAAGGAATTCTACTAGGGTTACCAACAAATATAGGTTGAAGTCCAAATCCATGTTTGATCCATCCATCAAAGAAGAAAACGTCATGGTTATAAAAGATCACTCTAAAGATGTTGAAGCACGTACCAAGTAAAATGAAAGAAGACCTCCATTACATAAGAAACCATCAAAAAGAGGTAAGCAAATTGTTTCACTCCCTACAAGACCTCTAACACGAGCTACTACCAGATTGGCAAAAGCTAAAGCAATTGCTAAAGGTATCAGTGAGAATCTTGAAAATTAAAAAGGTAACCTTGTAAATTCAGATCACATATCAGATATACCTGAAGCTATGGATTCAACAAGTTCTGATGAAGAACATAGCTCAGGATTGGCTTCTAGATACCAAGTCAAATTGAAAGAACCAAAGGTTTCCATAGATCTCAATGAGCCTGCACCTTCTGAAGAGTTCCCCGAATTCAAGGTTAAGGTCAGAACTGATAAAGAAAGGATCAAAGAACTCCAAAAGATAGTGAGACAGTTGAAGAAAGAAAAGGCCCTTATAGAACAATGGAGTGCTCGTCAACAAGAAAAGATTGAAGGTTTCAAGAAGAAGAAAAAAGAGAAAAGGGCATTGCTCAAAGAGCTCAGAGAAATAAACTTCAAACTCTATTGGCATAATGTTGTGCTTACCTCAAAGCTAAAACAGAAAACTGCCAAGGCTACTGTTGTTATCATATCCTAAAGTCTTCATGAAGAATTTGGAACAATCATAATTTTGATGTTTTCCAGGGAATAGGGCAAGATTTACTTGTTTTGGCTTGTGAAAAGCAAAGACCTTGAATTGTATCACTAGATCAAACTAATCCCTATTTTGTAGAATCAAATGTAATGTTGGAAAGATCATGCAATATTAAGTTGTTGAGCAATGATCTAGTTTTGGAATGTAAATGCTCTTTTTGAGCTAACTTCCCTAGTAAATAGATACTAATCAGATCTAGACATTAAGAGTACACTAGAATATAGGATCTAAGGTATTTTTGATAGTTTAAATAGGCAAAGGAAAGACTCTGTTCTGGTCGAAAAATTGGAGATCCAGAGGACTTATTTTGAAACTCCTTGTAAGGCATTATTGTTCTATTTGACACTTAATAGCAAAGGCATATGGATGGTTAGACACTCTTTTCTACTTTGTTTTTCTTTCTTCATGCTTGAGTTCATTATTCAGACTGCAATGCATTTGTTTCTTGATTGTTAATTAATACAGTAAATAATTTGTTGTGGAAAATATTTTCAAGTTTGGATTTCAAGTTGATGGTCTTGTTTCTTTATGATATTCTGTGACAAGAATTTATGTGAAGTTGAAAAATTGAAGGCTTCATCCTCTCTTTTTCGTATTGGTCTAATCTATCTATGTGACTACCTTTTAATCAGTCAATGGGATATACTATGTTCTGATTTTGATTTTCATGTTATGTTATAACCTTGAGCCAGTTTTCAACCACCTTATTCAAAAAAACCAAATCATAAAAACCTTCAAAACACTTTGCAATAAATTGATGATGCCTTAGCTTGCCCTCTCACAGTCAAGTGCAACTTTAGGGACTAACACTAGGAGAAGGATAATCAAAAACACTGAGCAATCACATATAGCCTTCATATTCATGGTGGAACCCAAAACCGTCAATGAAGCCAGTGTTGGTTGTGGAGCCTGATTATCTTCCTCATTTAGAGGTCTTTTACTTTCACCCGTGTTTATACCCCATGAAGTATTTACACCCCATAAGTATGTACACTCTTCCACGCGGGGGAGTGCTGAGTGGGGGTACCCCCTCTGCGGGGTCCAGGGGGGCTATCCTCCTGGCTGGGGGGTCTAGGGGCAAGCGGGCCCCTAGTGGGGGTTCGGGGGCGAAGCCCCCTAAGCAAAAATTGCCTTGTAAAAGTATATTGTAATTTCATTGTAAATCTGGACCGTTCATTATAAGGTCGTAGATCTAACGATAGAGATTATGTTAGGGGTTTTTTTTTTCCCTAGAAGGCAACCCTCTTTTATGAGGAAAATGTATTGCGACTATGTAGGTTGGTGAGTATTGTATTCTGAGAGAGGAGACTGTGAGAGAAAGAAGAGGAAGTTACAGTGGGTTTTGTTGTAGGTTGTATCCCTTCATTTTGTTGGATAATAATAAAGAAAGGACCTGGCAATTTCTCTGGTGGACGTAGCCCACACTGGGTGAACCACGTAAATCTGTGTCTCTCTTGGATTGTGTATCTTCTGTGTTTTGTTTCCGCATTTGTTTTATTTTATTGCTCCGCGGTCTTGTTTTTCTAACAACTAGTATCAGAGTGTAAGGTAACTCGCAGGAAAAGAGGGTTCCTGGTTCGAGTGGGAGCAATGTCGGAAGATGGAAAGTTTAGGGTCAAGAAATTTAACGGCCAAAACTACCAGTTATGGAAGATGCAAATGGAAAATTATTTATATCAGAAGGATCTATTCCTACCATTGAGCGGAGTAGCAAAGAAGACGGCGGCCATGAAGGACGAAGAATGGGAGATTCTTGACAGAAAGGCTCTAGGAACGATACGGCTGAGCCTGGCAGCATCGGTGGCTTTCAATATCTCGAAAGAAAAGACAACGAAGGGTTTGATGGATGCGTTGGCCAAATTGTATGAAAAACCCTCAGCATCCAATAAGGTATTTCTAATGAAGAGATTATTTAATATGAAGATGTCGGAAGGTGGGTCTGTTGCAGATCATTTAAATGAATTTAATACGGTTA
>ML822304.1:88643-110207 GCA_009831015.1 Picea engelmannii
GCCTGCAATAACACTTGAAAGATATTAGCCAATCAAATGTTAGAAATTTTTTTTTTATTATTATTAAAAAAAATACATATTTTGATTTCCTATGTTACACATTTGATATAAAACAAAAATCTAAAGTCAAACCTAAACTAATAGCAAGTCAACGATGAACTCATCGCTATTACTCCCTGGCCTTGGCAAAAGTGTATCTCCACTAGAATATTCTGATTCTTCATAATCAACTTCCTCTGGCTTACTGTAAGTTTGTGAGATTGCCTTACATGCTTCAGGACCAACACTATTGTTTGGGCAGTGTTCATTGAGAACGATGGCATCGCCATTCAAATAATTTGATTCCTGAAAACCAATATCTTCCTTTTGGCATTGCTCTTTGCATGGATCTTCTAAATCATTTAACTTGACAGAATCAACTGTCTCCAGTTGGCATTGTTCATTGCAGGGAGAGAAGTCTCCCTACGAACTTTCTGATTGTTTGGAATCAACTGTCTCCTTTTGGCATAGTTCTTCAATGTAAGCATGCACATTCTCTGAAATTTTGGCATCTTCTGCTTCAATTGCCTCTTGGAATTCCTCTTTGTGGGAGTAGTCCTCTACATCTTCTATTTTCTCAGATTTTTCTTCTGCTTCAATTGCTTCTTGGCATTCCTTTTTGTGGGAATCTTCCTCTGCATCTTCTATTTTCTCAGATTCACTGATCAGTTCTTGGCATTGTTCATTCTTAACAGTTATATCATCAACTGAATCATATGGTACTTTTGAATCGGCTCTCTTCTCTTGGCATTGTTCTTCGAGAACGAGCATATCTTCTGCATCTTCTAATTCCTTTGATTCAATATTCTTTTCATCACACAGTTCATTCTTATGCACAAGTATGTCTTCGATCAAATTCTGCGATTCTTTTGGATCAACGACGTCCTCTTGGCATTTTTCTTCCCAAATGGGTGCATTTCCTTCTACATGTTCTGTTTCCTTCGAATCAATAGTCTCTTCCTCATAGTGCTCCTTCATAACAGGCATATCTTCGCATGGCTGATGTTGGCATAGTTCATTGACAAGCCCCACAGCATCTGAATCCTCAAATTCATTAGAATGGACTGTTCCATACTGGCATTGTTCATTGCAAGCTGTAACACTCTCGGAATCTTGCGACTCCTGTGAACCAATTCCCTCTTCTGAGCACTGCTTTTCATTTGAATCAACATTCTCCTCTCGTAGAAATTGTTCTTGGTGAGGACATACATCTTTTCCTGTAAATTATGTTTCCTCAAAACCAACTATTTCATGTTGGCATTGTGCGTTGATGAGATAGACAAATTCCTTTGAATCATCTGAATCCCTAGAATGAGCACCCTCATCTTGACCTTGTTGGTTGCAATATGAACTCATGCCAACCAAAAAAACTTGTGAGGCCTCTGAATCAATAACCCCTTGTGAGCATTTCTCTTTATTACAATACACATCACTACTTGAGTCAACTTTCTCTTGCAATGGAGAATCTAGTGTTGCCTGATGGCACTCTTCTTGGTCTAGACCTGCATTCCCCTTCAGAATTTCAGATTCTTGGAACCAGCTAGTATCATACTGTAACATATTTCATTGGACAGATGAACATCAACCCTTGGTGAATTTTTTGTTTCCGGGTCCTCTGCATCAACACTGTCTTGTTGGCAATCTTCTTCACCGAAACCCACACCACCCATTGAAGAATCCATTCCTTTCAGATCCAAACTGGATTCCTTTGATGTGTCTTCCACACTCCCTTCCTTATCCTCAGTGTGCTCTACAAGTTCACCAACTCTACTAAATTCTTCAGACCTATCGATAGAACCAACAGATTCTTCATACTCAAGTTTTGGGTCCAACGATTCCTTTGCACCACGATACTCTTTGCAGAGACTTACACTTCTTTACCCACCCTAGAATCAGAACAGACTTCATCACCAACTTTACCAGAGGTGTTTTCTTCTTCTTGGGGACTACAATCGGCCTTATTATCCATCTGTTGGTTCCTTTGGCCTCTATACTTGTTATGCAGAGAAACCTCAGAAAAATCATTAGAATTCGAGCTCTCCATAGATATCTGATCAACACTTGGGCATTCAGAAAACGAGAAATGTGATCGAGGGGAGTCTTGGTCCTGCGCAAATTCATTGATTATATCTTCAATCTCACCATTATACTATAACATCATGCATCAAAACTCACCCTCAAAAACAAATGCCACTAGAGGTGAGCCAGGGGGCTGTTATAGCCCCCACAGGTGGTTCGATCCTCACAAGAAGTGGTCGAAGGGATATTTGCAAGGGGTCGTTAAGTAAGGCCTGGTGATTGTACAGTGCAAGCGGTCGCCCACCTCTTGATAAGAGACAGTGCAAGCAGCCATCCACCTCTTGTTAGGTGGTAGAAGCTGGCAGAGGATAGCTACCAGGTAGTCTTTGTGCATATCCTAATGATGGCAATATGTGTAAATATACACAGTGAGATGTATGTGTAGAAATCCAACTGTGTATATATTGTCATCATTGGAATGTGAACTTATACTACCTGGTGCCGTGGGTGCTAGCCAATATTGTATTGATGAAATCTTAAATAAATAAAACAACTCACCTTCACGAATGTAGATCCATTTTTGTTCTCACAATCCTTCAAACTGAAAACAAGAAACAACGATATACTCCATGGAGTTAAATTTTCCTCAGCCAGGATGGGTAAAACACAATTTTAACATGCAAAATCAGTAAGGCAGCAACCCAATTTTAACATACAAATTCAGTAAGGCAGCAACCAAACTTTAACAAGCAAGTTCAATTGATCTGTCCCACTGTGAGTCGGGATAGAGCCGGAACACTCGCTATGAAGATAAATCAGGTTCACCTCATTACAACAAAAAAAAAAACGCTTATGTTCGTGGCTAAGCCCAAATGTTCCTTTCAAAAAAGGTCACAAATTCCATTGAATTTACCTGACAGACTCGATCAATTTATGCATTGGCTCAACTTCCATCGATGGCTCGATTTCTTCCGCAATCTCTGCCGACTCGGCCACCGTTTTCTCCCATTTCTTCAGCTCCTCCATCTTTTTTGTCTCGAGTTTTGGCGAAGATTGATCGGAACCGCATTCTTCCCCTGAATTCTCCAGAATTTTGCCGGACAATTGATGGTCATCGTCGTTCCCAGGGTGGATTTCTCTTCCATTTCGTCGGAGTCTCATCTTCACAAGCGCTCCTGCTACAATTCCGAATCAAATTGTCAAATTGTCAAATCTATTAATTGTTTATACATTGAATGACGTGAAGCCTGTAATAACACTTGAAAGATATTAGCCAATCAAATGTTAGAAAAATATTTTTTTTTATTATTAAAAAAAATACATATTTTGATTTCCTATGTTACACATTTGATATAAAACAAAAATCTAAAGTCAAACCTAAACTAATAGCAAGTCAACGATGAACTCATCACTATTAGTCCCTGGCCTTGACAGGGACTAATAAGAAAGAGAAGTAAGTTAATAAGTGGATAAATTGAGTGAGTTAATAAGTGAATAAATTTAATTTTTTAATAAGTATTTTTTTTCTTTAATAAAATAAAATCATGTTTTGATTTATTATTTTTTTTAAATTTTGTTGATTTAAGTTTTTTTTTAAATGGACAAAACCCCTTAGAAACAAATTTCCATGCTTAATATTCTCATAAAAGAATTTGGGAAAGAATTTTAACCATAAAAAAATTTAGTTTATTCACTTATTAATTTACTATATAAAAAATATATAAATATAACTTTCAGCCATTTTAAAAGAATCAACACAAACAATAGTGATAATTTGTTCACTTATTATTAATTTACTGCATAAGAAATGCATAAATATAACTTTCAACCATTTTGAAAGAATCAACACAACACAAACAATAGTGGTAAAAGATATACTTCAAAGTAATCAAATAATAATGTTTAACAAAAATCAATGGTTTTGACAAAGAATAAATTAATCAGAAAAAAGGCAATTTACATAAACTTTAAAGAGGAAGTACATTATGATTTTGAGAAACCAATTTTTTAAATAAAGATAAGGAAAATTGATGGTAAAAGACATTAAATAGAAAACACATTCTTTATGTGCATTTAGCACTTTAAAGAGTAAGTACAGAAACCAATTTTTTAAAGAAAGATAAGGAAAATTGATGGTAAAAGACATTAAATCACATATTTTATTCTAGCATATAATGAAAACACATTCTTTATGTGTATTTAGCACTTTACATACAATAAGAAGTGATAGTAAGTACATAAACCAATTTTTTAAAGAAAGATCAGGAAAATTGATGGTAAAAGACATTAAATCACATATTTTATTCTAGCATATAATGAAACACATTCTTTATGTGTATTTAGCACTTTACATACAATAAGAAGTGATAAAAAATAAAAAAATAAAACTCCAACAAAGAATAAAATATAAGTGCAACCATCTCCTAACCAAAAGTCCTTTGAGTGAGATTACTTGTATTACAAAGTTTTAGTCTCATATTCCTTTATAATGATTGTAAAAGGATTTATATTGAAAAAGTATGATTTGTAATTTTGGATCAATGAAATTGTTATTTTAATTCATAAATGGATCCAGTGTCTTTAAATACCCCAAATATAACTAGATTTTGAAATGTTAACATCTGATATTTGTAATTTTATCAATTCAAAATGATTTTTTTTTAACTTTTAGATAAATAATGCTAGTTTCCTTTTTCATTAAGACGGGTACTGCATTATGACATAATCATTAAGAGCTCAACATGTCAAATGCTACCACCACATTTAATGCTAGAAGAAGATGTCAGTACCGTGTCGACTCAAAGTACATCAATCACTTGTATTAAGATCATTTACATAAAATACAATCAATATATTGGCTCTTTTGGCAATGAGAACCTAATATTGTCGCCACATATGACACCACAACAGGGTGAGAGCATGGTCGTCTGCATTTGAATCCATATCATATTGGAGACAACTAGCTCATGTTGCATGACAAAGCTAACAATAATCTTGGAGACTCTGGGTGCGTGACAATAATCCTTTGTAGATGTGATTTCTTTTTTTTTTTCCAATAAAAAATGTGTTTTTATTCGAGAAAAACAAAAATACAGTACTCATGCTCTAGGCATAGTTTAAAAAGGACCATCAAGTGATAGATCCTTTTAGAATATTTCACTATAGTAGTACCTCTAGAAAGATACACAACCTTCATAATATCAAGTATACTATATATAAAGTAATTGAAAATAAACAATAGACCTTAAATCCACATGTACTAACATATTACATGTTCAAAAGGAGTTCAGAAATTATTAACTGGAAACTTTTGTAAAACCACTATATGGCCATCTTGGACTTCCTCCAAGGAACAATTAAGCTCAAGTAGTTGAAGTCCTTCCTTTCATAGTTGATATGCAATCTTGTTGTGTTCTCTATAAATATGAGTATAGTTGACACAAAGAAACTGATTAGATATTGCCTTTAATTGATGTGCTAGTGGACGGAGATAATTATTTTGTACTTGGAGACTTCCTTTCATTCAATTTGTAACCACAGATCAATCATGCATGACTTGAAGCTTATCAATCCCTTTGTCCAAAGCATATTTTCATAACTAGTATAAGGCCTTGACTTCCCCTTGGTTATTTCTTCCTCTTCCTATATTACCTTTGACCCAAAATCTATGTGTCTCTCAAAGATATAGAATGAATCTAATCATAGTGATAGAATATGGGCCTTGATAAGCCCCATCAAAATATCCCTAAGCTAAATACTTGTCTACATGTACCTTTGATATAATTCTCTGTGGTTTAACCTTTGGAATAACCTTATAATGTGAAAATAAAGAATTTACTTGGGCAACTACCTCAAAAATAGGCATCACCTTCTCTTCAAACAAAATAAAGTTCATATCTATCCATATTCCCTGGAAAACTAGAAATGGGATTGCCCTGAAGCACTTTAGATTTTGTTGAGTAAATGATGCAGGAGCATCCTGCCTTCAAAATCAAACATATTTGATTGGACCTAGGATGTTTTTTTATTTACTAAGGGAGTGGGTTCCCTAAGTTGGATTTCTATATTTAATAGAGTTCTAGAAGTTTTATGTGAGGTAGGGTTTGTTAAGTTGAGATTATTGAATGTAATAGAATATGTATTTTTAAAGCATATTTCGAGAAGTTGTGAAAGGTGTTTGAGGATATTATGGATCTGTGAGATCCTAGGGATTATTGCAAGTTTCAGAGAGCATGTTTAGGGTCTGAAACTAATTGAACAATTCAGTCACTTCCCTTTATAATTTGTAATATTTAGAGCATGAGGGGTGGCCAATTGAATAGAGAATTAGGTCAATGTGTGAGAAGAGGTCGATTGTTGAGAATCGAGCCAGTGAGAGGAAAATCCTAGATTGTGGATCGGGCAAAAGAATTGTTTCTTGTTTAAATTCGTGTACAATAATTCATTATTAGAATATTGTGTTTATGGGCTCTCTGTACTAATGTGGATTTGATGTCTCTTTCATCATATATTGATATTGAGTGACATAAAGTCCAAGATTGGACTCTATAGCATTGGGTTGCATATTTTGAGGTTTAAAAACTGTGAAAGAACCATCAATCGAGAAATAGAGCAGGTCGATGTATAATTACGATCATTGATCACATTTGGATCAATTATCCATGTCGCTCTAATATCATGAGTGAAAAAAAAAGATGAAATACTTCGTGTGTAGGAAAATTGAGGTTGAATACCTTCAAGGACGGAGTCAAAGTCTTTTTGCAGGTGAACCGAAGGCCAAAACCCCTTTGCACGTGTAGAAGAACAACAGCTGATAGATCTAGATAAAGAATAAATCATGATCATAGATTTATCATGACGAAGATTCATTTGTGTGTTAAAGATGGATGATCAAGATTAGATCTCAAATCTAGATCAATGACGGAGAATTATCTGGTGTTTAGAATCCAAGTAGTGTCAAAGGAGCTTCGGGATAGCACATATGGAGTACAAAGTGGGAGGATACTCCAACGAGGAGTTCCGGTCTACGATGTATATCAATTGGAGGGAAGAAGAAATCAATGGCTATTGTTGTATTTTGGAGTCTTTGTTTCATAGCGAAGTTTGAAAATTACCATGACGAAGGAAGAGCGATGGACGACTGTGATCATTTCAGAGTGATCCAGATATGGAGAAGGCACTTTTTAGTTCTAAACGATTCATACCTATTAATCAATGGTCTATATTGGTGAAGGAAGATCCAACAGACAATTAGGATGGATTTGGAGTGACCCTGATCAAGGGTTAAGGAGAGGATGTATGGCGATATCCCATTTGTTGTCGGAGTAGGACCATCGAAGTCCAATAGCGAAAGGAATTCCAACATAGCATCATCGATAGATGATAGAGATCTAATCGAAGTTGAATAGATCAATGGATAAGGAAAAGACATGTGTTGGGTAACTAGAGTGACACGTGGCAGTTGACAGGGACTAGAAGTAGCACCAGCGATTGAAAGTATACCATGTGGAAGTGATGATGTGGACAAGTACAAAGGTGAAACATGGTAGGCATGTGTAGGTTAATTGACGAACACTTAGTACAGTGAAAGAGAGGACGATGACTGTGACCGTAAATCTTACGATATATCAACAGTGGAGGAGCACAAAACTATCAAAATACGAAGAGGAGGAGGTAAACTATAGAAGTGGAAGTTTTGAAGTGTTCGAGTTAGCGGGAGTCCAACAAGGGAACTCTGATACAAAGGAATCAGACATTGATTCACGAGTTTCCATTGGGACGCGCTCAGGATCAATGATAATTGTCCATCAAAGCCGAATTTCAGAACGGGTTCGTGGAGTCTAGTTCATCAACTCCGACTAAGGCATTCTGAGGCACAATGTGGATCTTCCTTTCAATGATGATCAACGACGGAGAAGAAGTGGTGGAAAATTTTCGATAAGCTTGTGGGAGATTTAAGTGTCGAATGAGAAGATTGTGGTCACAACCCAAGATCACATGATGTACACTTGAGAGAAAATCCCACGATTATGGGAAAAGGTCTCATGGAGACAATGCTTGGTTTTGAGAGCTTAAGTGAATGATGCATGTACCAGAGTATTCAAAACTATGTTAAGTCTGGAATTTGGGCCAAAGAGAAAATTAGGAAGATAGTTGAATTCGAGCTGCAACAGAAATTTGGTTTAATTTTTTGTACCTGTGGGAATACAAGGTCGAGAGGTCATCATTTGTGGTATCAAAGTAGAATTGAGTCTCTTTGATATTTTGTAAGGGATACATAATAGAGATAAGTTCAACAGCAGATAAATTATAGATTGCAAAATGAAATCAAGCAGAAAAAGGAATTGGATATGTAATTCCTTAGATGATTACTGCAGATAGGAGTCATTCCAACCAATGGAGAAAAATTGGGAGAAGATATTGGATGACAAGATATCATATCATATCTTGAAGGTATAATCAAGTATTTTATTTCTAGGTTTTAAATTAACAGTGTTAATGTTAATTAGTAGGTAGCAACAGAAGGATATTGTAACAACAACAGTCAGTAGAGTTGTGATAGAGGGAAAGAAGAGCCTTCAAGTGAAGAAGCTTGTGGTAGACCCTTGCAGCATTGGATGTTGTAATTAATTCTAGTTGCAGATTAGAACTGAAGAGGAAAATTGGATGTTCTCAGGAGAGGTGAGAAAAGGCGCATATCCAAAGAAGAGTAGAGGAGTGATTAGAAGGTTCTAGTGGACAGAACCTTTAATACCAAAAGGCCACAGCTCAAGGGGAATCTTGGTGAGGTATTAGGTAGCAGGTAGAGGAGACTTGCTACAGAGGCTTGATGCAGCTCATAGTGGACTAGGAGGAGTTCACAAAAGAAGGATATGGAAATGACTACTAATGGTCATTATAAAGGTTCAAGAAGAATCCACATTGGAGGAAAGGATGATGCCAAAATAAGGATGAGTCAAGAGGAGCTTGACAAAGAGTTTATTGAGTTGAAGGAGAGACTCGGTATAATTGTGGAGCTGCTACAAGAAAGAATTGAAGACCAGAGATATAGTTGGAGCCTGAATAGGAAGTATAGATGGCCTATTCAACAATTGATTACAAGGAAGATGAAGCACATGCTAAAAGCTCATATCATAGAAGAGGAACTCTAAGAATTTGAGTATAGAGAGTCCTTGGAGACAGGACCAATAGTTCACTTTTTTGAACTAGAGAAGGGAGTGATTTTGGGAGAGGAGGATGAGGTTCAGAGTATAGACCTCATGAAGACATTATAAAGTTCATTCCAACACAAGGAGAGGATGCTTGAGGCATCTAAGGTGACTGAGAAGTCTCATGTTTTTAAAACTAATGAATTGTGTATGTTTGTAGGACTTACAGGTCATGGAGATAGGAAGCCACTTGAAGTTGTCCTAGAGAAATAATTGCCTCATGAATGCATGGGAAAGAGATAGATTCTTATTTCTTCCATGTAAGAGGAAGAGACAACATTGTCTCTTGAAAATTGTGAAAGAGTAAGTCATGCATATTCAAAGGATGCAGATTATGGATATGCAAAGACGATGAATCGGTGGCATGGAGATACTTCAAATGATGAAGTACATGGAATCTTGGAAAGGGATATACAAGGATACAATGATGCAAGTATGGAGCTTTCTAAGGAGAAGATGACAGTGGAGAATGATGATCATTGGTACATGATCGTGAAGAAAGGTATAAAAATTTTACAGCAAATATGTCTTTTTAATAAATATGTCTTTATTAAATACAACATAAACTTTGGGATCCAGGAGGACTTCAACAATTGAAGACTCGTGATCAAGAGATCATGAAACATTTGAACCTTGGGATTCTGATGCAGGAGCATTCTGCCTTCAAAATCAAACACATTTGATTAGACCTAGGGGGTCTTTTGATTTACTAAGGGAGTGGGTTCCCTAAGTTGGATTTATATATTTAATAGAGTTATATAATTCTTATATGAGGTAGGGTTTGTTAAGTTGAGATTATTGAATGTAATCGAATTTGTCTTGTTAAAGAAAATTTTGAGAAGTTATGAGAGGTGGTTGAGGATATTGTGAATCTAAGAGATCTTAGGGATTATTGCAAGTTTTAGAGAGCAAGCTTACGGTCTGAAATTGATTGAACAGTTTAGACACTTCCCTTTATAATTTTTAATCTTTTGAACATGAGGGGTGGCCAAATGAATAGAGAATCAGGCCAATGTGTGAGAAGAGGTCGATTACTGAGAATCAAGCCAGTGAGGGGAAAATCCTAGATTTTGGATTGGGCAAAAGAATTATTTCTTGTGTAAATCCGTGTACAATAATAAATTAATAGAATATTGTGTTTATGGGCTCTCTATACTAATGTGGATTGGATGTCTCTTTCATTATATCTTTGTATTGAGTGATCGAAAGTCCAATATTGGACTCTATTTTGAGGTTTTATTGTCTGACTAGTATTTTGAGGAAGTCTCATAGAAGGAGGCTTTTGGGCTTGTTATAGTGCCCTTTCCAACTCAATGTACTCTAGTTCCAATATTCCAAATACAAGTTTTGAGAAGTGAAATGAATTAAGAAAGATAAGGATGGGTGATTTTAGGAAGTTTGGGACAAGGTATTTGTGGGTTTGCTATTGTTCATTTTATTTTTATTTTTTTATTTACTTTTTTTAATGCATTTTTTTTGTTGTTTATTTTTATTTATTTATTTATTCCAAGTTATTTTTGTCGGGGGCATGTTGATAGAGTTACATGTTAGATTAACATGTACTCTATCGAGTTAGGAGGTTTCATCTAATTTGGATAAGTAAAATTGTAACTTTGTTGAGTTAGAATGTGACTTTCTAATTGACCGAGACAACTACTAACTTGGGCCCAGTGAGGAATTAGATCGACTCATTTTTAATCCAATCCAAGTTAGGATTCAAAATTGACCAAGTCATATTAACTCAACCAATTCTAACTTCAATGATGTTGGTTGTAGAGGATTGGCATTTTGAGGAAATACGTATATTATCTTGTGGAGTCGAGGTAAGGATGTTATCTCTACTTGTTGATGTAGAAAAGGACTCAATTGTTTGAGTCCAATTTGGCTCTAGGATGTATCATACTTAATGTACCTTTTTATTGTTTAGTAATGAAATATACAATTCATTAAAAAAACATTTTTTTGACTATGGTTGTGTCTAGTTGCCACTATAAGATAAGCCAGGGAATTGTCAGTGAGTACACCAAAGTTCAAAATCACTATCAAGTCAAATACATCGACATCATAGTTTAGGAAAATTATAGGGAGATGAATTTACTATACTTATATGTATGGAATGACCTAATATTGAACATTCAAGAAAAATAGATATGAAGATCTTGTGTTAGTGTTAGATAAAATTGATTTCGGTCATTCTTAACCAAACTACTAATAGGTATGCATTAGACATCTCTCTGATTGTTAGTCCATGGACATTCATTTCCACAATTTCATCTTATCTGTGAATGTTGTTAGATTTCACCTAGTTTACCTCAAAAAAAATTCTCCACAACACCAAGTCATACACAAGTAAGCTCAATAGGTTCATATGACAATAGGTGGATGAGTGCATTTAATGCAGATATGTACAACAACAGTCTTGGGAGCAGTTTTCCTAGGTTCTTGTGCATAGCAAAGTGTGAGGGAGGCACAATTATGTAGGGGATTAGAGGGCACATCCATGTGCCAATATTAGTTTATTTATAGTTTTTCCACCTTCAATTAAACACAGTTCATTATTGTTCCAATGTTAAAAAGTTTTGGTTCAATTTGGTTTAGTGTATATTTTAGTTCAATTTAGTTCGGTTTGTAGCTTGATTTTGTTTAGGTTACATGCATGATCTATTCATAGACAAGGTGCAAATCCTAACGCTACTTAAGGTGCTTGCATGAGAATTGTCTATAATGGTATGAGGATGCAAATCTCTGGGAGGAACCAACAATTGCTTGATGTAGATATCTCTAGAAAGAGGTACACTTTTCTCAACACTAGTATGCATGTAGCTAGGGTGAACTAGGTGTTCAAATTAGGGTTAGGTTTTAACATAGTCAAATCCAGTGCTTCTTTCATGTGTCCACACACATTGTATCTTCCCTTGTCTATTATTCTATAAAAGAGATGAAGGGTGCACTACTTGGTTGGTTAGCAGGTTAGAGATTTGACCCTTTTGCATTATGATTTTATTGTTTACAATTAGTAGAATCCATATGTTGTTTTGAGAGTTTAGATTTGTGTGTTTGTTGTCAATATTATTAATAGTATGTGTTTGTAGGTTAGAGTACTCAATAGTTGTTATTTTTTCATGGTTTTTTTTAGTATTAATCTATCTAGCATTTAAGTTGAATTTCTAAGTACATAACTTCCATATTATGGTCTGATATTTGACATGGTATTAGACTGTGTTTTGAAACCTTTTTGGAATCTATGTATGGATAGTAATGCTTCTACTCGAGATAGGGAGTCATTGGAAGGTTTTCTATGCTTGAGAAAACTATTGTGGACATGCAATAGGTTGTTTTAGATTGTTGATTTTTTTTGTCAGTGTATTCTAGGAGTAGAGATATGACTACATAAGTCTCAAGTGTGAAGATAGATTGAAAGGCCCCTCCAACTTTTTTTTGTTGAAGTGTTGAGTGTAGATGTTGTTGGATAAGTATGATCTTTGGGATTTCATGGAGACTAAGGTTGTAGAGCCTATCAATCCCATGCAGTTGCTAGAATATAAAAAGAATATGGCCAAGACAAAGTGAGCCATCCTTAACTTAGTGAAGGATCTCTTGATCCCTCGCATTGCTGTGAAGACCACTAGTAAGGAGATTTTTGACACTCTAATAACTATATATTAGAGTGATAACATAAAATGGAGGATGCTTCCTAGGAATAAGCTGAGACCGCATGGATGAGAAAGACAAATATCGTATCCCATTATTTGATAAATATTATTGAATTGTGTGATCAACTTGCAGCAGTTGGATAAGAGTGAAGAGTTATCACATTTTGATTTGTAAAAATGATGCAACTACTTGTGCTTGAGCCAAAATAGAGCAATTAGGTCATCAATCGAGGAAGGGTGCAATGCCACATTTCAATTGCATATTTGCAATATATTGGTTTACAGATATTTAGTCACATTTGTAAATTCATTATAATTGGGAAAGTCTTAGGATTCTACACATTGAAGTTACATCTATGGGTTGACAAAAATGGATTTGATTATGAACATCCATTGTGTTACTTATTACACTAGGAAAAGAACCATCAACTTAAGAAATATTTAAAGTTTGTTATTATAATTGCTAACAATCTGCAAAGGTTGTAGCTTGATTCCTTTTAATTTTGGGGCACCTTAATGTTTCCATGGTGAATATAATAATGTTTAAAGAACCTTCATTGAATTTACCATTTTAAATACCCATGTATTCCTGGATTTAGGTTCATAAACTAATGTGAGGATTGATCTATAGGTAATGCATCAAAATCTACTAATCATTGTATATCATCATTAACAATATAATAATGTTTAAAGGACCTTCATTGAACTTACCATTTTAAATACCCATGTATTCTTGGATTTAGGTTCATAAATTAGTGTGAGGATTGATCTCTAGGTGATGCACCAAAATCTACTAATCATCGTATATCATCATTAAACGAAATAGCCCTTAATTATCTTACACATAAACTTGTGTTTCTTCGAATCTCCATGGCCATCATACACAAAAAGAATCCTAATTTTATTTAGGAGAAGTCACCATTATTTTAGGTTGCGATGAACTTGATACATGCATTTTTCGCTAGTACTAGGATATTTGGCTTAATTATCTTAGTTTCAACAATGCTTGTGACTTCTATATCGATTTGAAACCTTGGTCAATAACTTCTTTGAAAACTACATTGATTATCAATGATAACTTTATTACAAAGCTTATTCTTTTGGTTATGTCTCTTTATGCTATTATAGGATAACATCTCAAGGTCTGTCATGTCAAAATTTTGTAATAGGTATTTTTTCATTATTGTAGCTTCAGGTTAACATACAACATACAAAGCTTTGGAACTCCACTTTATGCTTTTTAGTTGAACCATGTAATTTATCATGTCTTGTATATCCATTTGCACACTTTATTGGCTTGTGTTCATCGACGTAACTCCACAAAACTTCACATTGTTGTTCATTGATGAATGCTTTATATATTGAATTAAGGGACTCTGGTTGTTCTAATTCCATATTCTTTCTTTAAGATTTTTTAAGAATCTATGTTGGTTATTTTTCTTTGGTGAATGATATCATATATTGGCATTCAAATCTAGAAATTTGCATGGAATAAATGGACATTGATTCAAGTTGTGGGTTGGCTAAGCACATAAACCATGTTCAAAATTGTGTTGGTTAGTTAAGTGTTGAAAACATGTAAAAATTGATTTTTTTTTCCCTTATTTGTTATTTCACTCCTATGACATAGTTGAGAACGTTTTTCATATATCAATGAGAAATCTGGTTATTAAAAAAATGCACTTAATTATAAAATTTAATATTGAATGTTTTCTTTATTTTCAGGCAAATGGATTTGAGGATTTAAAATATTAAAATCCAAACTATGTTGAGACTATATTAGAGTTGGGAGATAAGGTGGAGGATGGTGATAATGAGGATGTTGATGGTGGTGGTGGTGGTGGTGGTGATGTTGTTGAGGATGATGATCATTAGGATCCAAATGCTAGTGGGGATGTATAGATGATATAACAATCCAAATGCATGTCATCTACATCATATTGGGATGTTTCATGGATTGGTGTTGAGATATAATGATACATATTTCATTTGACTTTTGTATATATAGGGATCATGAAACTTGTTTCTTATGATATTGGTATGTACATCATATAGTTGACTCGTTTATTTAGTTTTCTATGATATTTTCTATGACATGATGAAGTGATGATATTGACATTATATTTTAACTTGTTTTAAAACATGGTGATGATGATATTATTTTACTTATATATATTGGAAGTTGTTGATGTATTTTTATGGTGAATTTTTATAATGATGATGTTCGTGTTTTGTTTTGTTTATAATATATGAGCTTGCTTGGATGGATGTCCATTTTATTTTATTTTTGGATGGATGTTAGTCATTTCTCTTAAATTTCTTAATAATTGTTATGATGTAAATTGGAATTGAGATGTTTGTTTAATATTGTTATAATTTATTTTAGAATTATGAGATACTTCATTAACATAATTTGCATTAATAAAATGAATATAATAACATTTACATTTAAATGTCAAACATTATTTTAGTACAAATTCATATATGTACTTGTTCCAAACAAATTAAAAGAATTGGAAGCAAAACCCATTGCTAACATGGAAGCTAGCGTAGAAGATAACTGTAGTGCAAAATATGTGTAAGTGGAAGCTATAAAGGAAGCAAAAATCAATGCTAAAGTGGACGAAAACACGATGAAAGAGGTGAAATCTATAGTGGAAGAAAACCATGTTGCTAAAATGGACGTTGTTGTGGAAGCAAACCTCAATGCTAAAGTGGAAGCAAAACTTGATGCTAAACTAAAAACAACACTCGACATCAAAGTGGAAAAAAAAATTAGGGTCAAAATGGAAGCAAACCTTGGCACTAAAGTGGAAGGAAAACTCAACGCTAAAGTGGAAGTTGTGGTGGAAGAAAAGCTTAGTACCAAAGTGTACATTATAGTGGACGCAATTTCATAGGTTTTTTTCCAACACAAACAAACCAAAAAATGATAACTTTGACCTTAAACCAAAAGTTGTATCTAGAGCAATATTAGGTGCTAAATCTGACTATACAGTAGGCACTAAAGATTGTACTAGAAGTGGTAGCTTGCACTATCTCCAATGCCAAAAATGGCATTAAAATTAGCACCATCCAAAAATCAACACAACACTTAGCTCTAAACCCAACACAACACTCGACACAACGCTCACTTCAAAATATGAAAATCACTTTCTTGTCAATTTTTGCATTGAGGAAGCATTCCAATTAAAAAAAATACATTAAAATATAGTGTTAAACTAGGCGTTAATGACCTATTTTGCTGTAGTGTTTTCATGCAAATGTGAGCATATGTGGTGATGTGTCTTTTTTTGTCTCTTTTCTTCAAAAGTGAAATTTCCTTATTTGTGATTTATGCCATGCAAGGAGTCAAAAGTCCAAACTTGAGGGGGAGATTGGGGAGTCTGAACCAATATAGAGTCATGGATGTGATATCTTAAGCTGGATCAAAAGAGGCATCCATGGTTTCATATAGAGCACTATGTTCCCCTAGAACCAAGGGGCAATGTTGAGGATGCTATCTCTAATTTTTGCTAGATCAAACTCTACTACGTAGAAACCTTTTTCGCATGGGTAAATGAAGGCTTCTCCAACTTCCAGGGTTTGGAGATCCATGAGAGTGTCCATTGAATCAACATATTGTCCAATGCTTCTTAAAGTGTTTATCTTGAACTATAACATCCAAGTCAACCATAATGGAAATAGCAAGGGATCCCTTCACCATTTTAACCACTTGAGAGGTAGAACAATGAGCAACATACTTGAAGGGACTCTTGAAGGGACTCTTGCAGAGTCATGGCCAGGGTATCTTAAGTTGGATCAAAAGTGGGAATCCATAGTTTCATATAGAGGCTTATAGTCCATTAGAACCAAGGGCCAATGTTGAGGATGAGATCTCTCTCTTTTGCTAGATCAAACTCTACTATACATAAACCTTTGTACATGGGTAGATGAAGGCTTCTTATTGGATGTTTGATTTCTAGATTTTAGAGATCCATGAGAGTTGGCCAAATTTCATTGAATCAACATATTATCCCATGCTTCTTAAAGTATTTTGCTTGATATATCACATCTAAGTTGACTTGGATGGAAAGAGAAAGGGCTCCCTTCACCGTTTTACTTCTCTTGAGAGGTATAACATGCAGAAACATACCTAGAAGACCTCTCATAGATAACATGACCTTGAATGACATATAGTATAGGGCACAATCAAAGTTGAAGGAGTGGAGGGTGAGGTTGGTGATGTAATAGAGAGGTCACACCCATAATTAAGGTTGGGTGTCTTCTCTGGGGCTACATCGAGAACAAAGAGGGTCACTTTCCTATAGGATGACAACGACAACAAAAGTTGCATGATGGGATGTGAAGAGGATCTTGCTCCATAATGATTTAATCCTACCAATGAATACAAACCAAACATGGCAGTGGGGGGTGGGGGGAGATCTAAGGCTTTAACCTTAATTGTCGTGACAAGGAAACCCTAGAATAAAGCAACATTAACTAGTTCATCGGCTTCAACATCAACACATATCCACATTGTTACCTACACACGTTTGTATACTTTTCCATATCTTAATCTCTAAATCTGAATGGGAAAGAAATTATTTAGATGGTGGTCCTTTTTATTGTAAGTGCTTACCATCTTGCTCGTGCAAGAAATGACCTTTGTTCCAAATCCTCCTTGTCTTATAGAAAAGTATACATGTATAAATACATGAGGGAAGTGGGCTCCACAACTCTAGGAATCAATATGCGTTGTGTACCAAAAATAACAAGTAAAACTCCACAAATAATAGTGGTGACTAATTTTTTAGTAGCATTCAAGGTCCTTTCTGCAAATTTCATAACCCAAGATGTGTTTCCTTCAATCCAAGTGACCTGCAAAAACCTAAAATCCTTTGATAACAAATGCATAAGAAAAAGTCATCCACATGAAGCACCATTAACACCTATCTACCTCCAACCCATTTAAACTTGTCAACCTCCACACTGACATCAACATAATGTAGGTGGTGTGGCGATCCATTTTATTGTTTTTTTATGAATTTCGAAATCAACATTTACCGTGACAACTAAAAGTCATTCACCAATTACAATAGAGAAAGCTCTATATTTCGTACGCTACAAAAATGTTTCAATATCCATACAAAAATGTTTCAATATTCATAAAAAATAATAATAATAATAATACCAAACTTTTATCCAACTTTTGGTAAGTTATTTATTTAGTTTTTATACTAAGTCAACTACGATATCCCCTATTAAGCATGGACTAATAATACAATCAAGAACCAAATTCCAAAAGAAAGAAAAGTTTACTTTTCGGGATTCAAAATTGATTTTGATGATATAGATGTGTAATATTTTAATATGCAATATTAAAGTATATTAACTTGTCATGAATTTTAATTTTTTATAACTTTTAAGTTATTTTAATGCAATATTATCATTGAATTTAAAAATTGATGTTTATATTTATATTGTTTACAAAGAAATATTAAATTGTTAATTTGCTTTCACAATTCTACTAAAATATAAAATATGATTTTACCAATATATGATTTTATCATATTTAAATTTAAATGTATAAAAAAATTTATAATATTTTATATTTATTAATTTTATAACTATGAAACAATGTACTTAGTTCTATAATAATAATAATGTTAATAATTGTATACAATTCATCTTCACCATCACAACCATAAGTTAGAACAATTTTATATTCATATCATGCCATCAAAACGAAGCGTGTTAGTTCATTTGTGGCCTATTAATGTTTCATTAACTTATATAAACCAAACCAAATACCATTTGTATCCACCATCAAAACCATTGGGTAGAACATATTTTATATAAATATAAGCTAGGACGTGTCTTGTACTAAGTGTGTTGGTTTCTTCATAACATTGGTCTATTAAATGTTGCATTTATTAACATCGTATGTCAAATTAACAAATATTGTGGTAGTGGAGAAGCATGTACTTAGTATTAAAATCATATATATGATAATAATATTTTTTTAAATTAAGACAAAGTTAATGTCATCGAATAATCTATGTATGGTAAATTTAAAATCATATATGAGATAGTAATAATTTTTTAATATATTGAATTTTTTTCAAATTATATATGAGATAACGATAACTTTTTTAAATACATTGTTTTTAATTTATTAGATTATGTTAGCTTTCTATTGACCCCGGTTATATATATAGTGTATATATGTTAAAGTTAAACTTTTACTTTGTTTTTTGGTGACACATTATATTTAGTGTAAATATGTGATATTGTGTTTAAAGGTTGTTTAGTTATCTGGTTTATCATTGTCTTCTCTTTCTCTTTATTATCTTTGTCTTGCACAAATGGGAATAAGAGAAATGGGAATGGGTTAGACAAATGGAATGGATAGTAAGTCGTTTTAATGGGTAAAAAAAAACAAGTTTGAAAAATATGCAAAAGAATTTGAGGATTTGTCTAGTTAGTTAGTTTATGTTAATGATTTTTTTACCAATTTTTTTGATATATTAATTTAACACGTTAATATATTAATTTAGCACAATAGCGATCCAAACATGACTACAACACCATGGCACAACCTCGACTTGTATGATGACCCATCACCCACACCCTATTATAAAAGAGACACATAAATACAAATACATAAAACTTCAACTGGTTGGCATGTCAGGTAGACATCGAATGTCGTTAGCAACTACACATGTTGCTTTTCATCAACTACACTTGGTATAGGGAACAACCATTGCAAGCAAGGTGGAAACAGTGAGTACAACCATTGCAAGAAAGGAAAAACATGGCCATGGCATGACCTACATGAAGCGAGTGCAAGGATCATACACAAATTTGTATGCCTAACCATTTTCTAACCAATTGTATGATCGAAGGAATCATGTTTCATCTATCCATTGTGTAGGTATGTTTTTCTTATTTTGGCTTTTGGATTTTTACAAGATAACTTTATGTCATTAAAAATGTGTTTTAATAATATAGTTTATCTGCCTAGAGAAATACCATTATATAATTTATAACAAACCAATGCATATATTTATGATGATATCAAGAAACATTGCCTCAAGGAATACTCCTATTTTCATTTGTAAGGGACTACAACTCACACGAAGATATCATGAGCACAACACAAGGTAAAGATCAAGCATGTTGATTTCCTTCTCATCTAAAAAAGACTTAACTAGATGAAATGAAGAGCATGAAGATTCAATGGTGAGCACAAAGAACATGATGATTCCATGGTGAGCACACGGAGCACCATGAAGGTCTGAGCATTCCATGAATGTGATAAACAATCTCTTCTTGTCACTAAAGCTTTATTTTCTTCAATATTGATTACACATGAAGAGAATGTGGTTTGTTGTGTGTTTCAATTTGAGGGAATTATGACCTAGATTCATCCCATGCTTTAATACAAGAGGGGTTTGTATGTTTTATAATATGTTTTCCTTGGTTTATTTAAAGGTCGATTGAAAGACAATGCATGTTGAGGAGGATTCCAAATGCAACTAAATGTGATTTGAGCTTGTAGTAAATTATTAGAGAAGGTTATGTTTGTAAGAGAGTTGAATTATGTGATTATTGATGTATCTTTGTAATTATTTGCATAGGAGTGGAAGCAAAACATCATATTCATACCAGGCATAGCATGAGGCTCCTAAAAAAGCAAAGATTTTCCTCAATCTAGTTCCATGGTGGCCACTATTCAGAAACCCACGTTGAAGGTTCCTCGTGTGAAACTTCCACTGTCTCGAGCACTCCAACTCATGAATATCTTCTTCCTTCAGTGAAGGCCATGAAGAATCTAGTGCATGGATCAGATCAGGCCCCTCAAAAATTGAACCACCTTCTAAAGATATCAATACATAGAGCAAGACTTCAAAACTAGAAGAGAAGAAGAAATGAATTAATTAATTTCCTTACAATTTTCTTTGATTCACGTGCATTAATTTGAGGAGAAAATAATAAAAAAAATAGGATCCAGGCTTCATGTCCTGAAGATGGATCCTGATTTGGATCTGAAACGTCGACTATCTATTGACAAGGCTGTGGCTAATCCGATCACTTCTGAAAATCCAAACCACATAAATCTCATAAATCACAATAAAAAAATAATTTGATTAGTCTACAAACCACATGCCTAAGTATTTCTTTTGTCTGCAACATAATTAATTAGATTTTCTATGTCAATTTTGCACTTAAACATGTATTTCTTACCTTTATAGTGTCTATGTGAAACATGTCCTCATGTTATTCTTGATGCTACCTGGCTGCCAATAATAAGAGAGTCTTAGATTATTGGAGGAAGGTGTTGTAGTTGATCCACCATCTACTGCTTCAAGTATTGTTCAATTGGATTCATGGTCCAGGTGGCAGAGAAAGACAAAGGCGCAGAGGCTGAGAAAATATGAACTACCTTGCATGTCATTGTTTAGTTTATGACCACCACCACTACCTTAGCCCACTTCCACCACCACCGCCTCTTCATTTAATGGAATATTAATGCAATTCTATCACTTGCATTCAATAGATAATGTGATTCCAACAAATTAAAATTTTCCCAAAGTATAGACTTAGAGGAATTTGAAATAAAAAACAAAATATTCGAACTAAATGTGTTTTGAGCATGTATT
>ML822304.1:110307-126249 GCA_009831015.1 Picea engelmannii
ATTGGTTATAAAACCCACTTTATAGTTAGATTTGGGCATAAGCCCCCTCTTGCCCAGCGCGCGCCCCCTTGACAGGGTCATATGGGTTCATATGGCCAAGCGCTAGCCCAAAGGGCTAAGCGCTGGCCCCTCTCCATACAATATTTTGCAATATATTTCATATTGTGGGTTTTATATCATAAGTAATAATTTGGTGTATTGGCAAAGATCATTTCTTAAGGTGTTGGGTTTGGTGGTGGTCATGTGTTCAAATACCATGGACCCCAAAACAATTTTTTTAACATGCCACTTCAATTGATGACTGGGTGCCACGTGGTTGCCCATGACTGGGCCACGTGGCATCTCCCCATTTGCCGGATTAATGCCACTTGTCAGTTATTGACTGGTCCAGTTGCCTGCCACATGTCTGCCTTGTCAATGAACCTACCCAATCACCATCAGCCAGAGAGTGCCACGTTATCTCCTGCACAGTCAGCATGCTCATGTCATCAGCGTTGACTTTTTGACCAGTTGACCTTTGACTTTTTACCTGTTTGGGCTTCCGATCAGAACGCGATAACTTTCGCATACGGAGCCTGTTTGACAAAGTAAATATACCGCCATAATTGGGAAGACGAGACGGACATAATGGTGTTGGTTTTGTTGGATTCTAAGCACTTTCATTTTTGAGCATTTTTCAAGCCCTGTCAGGCTTCTGGATCCGATTTCGGATCAATGAGACCACATAGAAACCGAGGAGAATATCATTTTCTTCAATTTTCTTATCCTTGATTTTCTCAATAAAGAATGAAGACTCTTTGATATAAGTATTGGTATTTCCCACCAATGGCTTCAATTTTCAAGCTAAAAAGTTTGCTAATATGTGGGTTGGCAATCCAATTGCGTCTACAAATGGTTTCAACCATGCCCCTTCTTTATGTATTTTTGACAGTCCATATATTATAGTAATCCTCATACCATTTTTTTAACTTTATTTTTGTCTCTTTATTCAATGTTGATTTCTTAATAGCCTCATAGACCTCCTTAGCAATGTGATTTAATGGATTCTTCTTTAATTTCCTATAACAATTTCTATTGTCCAAGTGTTCCTGTATTTTTTCCACATAGTCAGCTTTATTCATTATTATACCTGCTGCTTGCGGTGGTATATAGCATTCGATATGCTATTGACCGCATATTACTTGGAGTTTGATAAAAAATATTTGAAGCTATTTCAAAGGTATAACATTACGCATTGATTTTTTTTGGTTTTTTTAATTATTTTAAAATATTTCTCTAAAATGTGATTCATTGTGCAAATGAACCTCTTATTGCAACAATGGTGGATGAAGGTTGCAGTGAAAAAAATGCAAGTTGAATGTTGGTTTATGCTTCCTTCTACTGCGATCCAGATTATTCAATTTGTTTTCTGTGAGAAAAATAACAAGAATGCAATTTATTTTGCACATGAAACTTGTGACAACTCCATGTGTAAAGAACACTTACCAAACCCTTTAATCACAAGGCGGAGCGTGTGTGGACCGACTTCTACTACTTGTTATGCAATCCCTACTTTTGCTGTCAGATATACTATCAGTGGAAAGGTAAACAACTAGCTGGCATGATGCATAATCCACGTGGAAAAACAAATGACATAACAAGGGGGTGGCGCAGACGTCATCGATTATTTTGGCAATTTATATTTATAGGCCAATGTTTCTCATTCTCCATCTCTCGTGTCCCAATGGTCATTAACTCGTCAAACTCTTTCTCTATTTTCTTTGAAGCTTTTAGACTGTGAGTTTCCACAATGAGCCCCCAAATCCAAGAGAACGTCTGGTGCATCGGAGGATTTTGGCCTTGCTCTGCTTGAGTCTCAAGTTTTGCCAATTTGCATTAACTACAAACCCTCCATATAACCTTGGATTTGCTAGAAAACGTTTTTTAACATGTAAATCTAGTATAGAATGCTTGTGAAAGTTCCAATGGTGACTAAGGCACTGCAAAGTGGATCCTGCATTTTTGTTGTAAGTTATGTGGTTAAGGCTATGATATTGTCTTCTCATGGAAAACAAAACGTGCCCATCTATATAATTTCATGTAAGAATAATATTTCAAACGCCAAACCCATGTCTTAACCAACAAGACAACAAAATTTCAAACAGGAAACAAGGTTTTGCTAGATCAATGACGCATGTTACATAAATTTCTTTTTACCACAACGAGTATGCCGATAGGAAAATCTTGTTACTATTACTATAGCTCCACCTTTATCAGCTTTTAAGATCATGATATCGAAGCATTCATTTATGTTGATATTGTGTTTTGGCGGTCTAGCCTTTTCTAAGAAGAATAGCACAATCCTATCTAATCGCTTCTACTTCAAATTTTGGTAGATATTTTATCCCAAATTCGACATTGCAAATAGTATCTTATCAGGATCATTTTGAGTGCCATCGTGAAGTTAAGCCCACATTCCAACAAGCTTTAAGCATTATCATCCAATTGGACATTGGAAAGATTTATTACTAGTATTAAGATTAGTAGTCAATATTTCCAATGTCAAATAATACAAATCTCAATACTAGTAGTCAATCTTTCCAACGTCCAATTGGATGATAATGTTAAAAGCTTGTTGGAACATGGGCTTAACTTCACAGTGGCACCGAGAATGATCTTAGTGGAAGATATTATCTGTAGTGTCGAGTTTGAGATAAAAAATATACTAGAAAATGAAGTAGAAGCAATTAGATATGACCGTGTAATTGTTCTTAGAAAGGCTAGAGCACCAAAATAGAATATCAACATAAATGAACGATTGGCTATCAACAATATGAATAGTAATGTTGATACCATGATCCTAAAAGCTAATAAAGGTGGATCTACAATAGTAATAAATAAATATTACTATGTCGAAAAGATGTAGGAACACATGGACAATAACAATTGTTACGGGAAATTAAAGAAGTATCCATTAAATCACATCGCTAAGGAGGTTTTGATCAAGAAACCAGAGACAAAATATAAACTTCAAAAAATGGGTATGATGGTTCCCAAAATATATGGATCATTGTAAATACACAAAAAAGAGGCATTGCTAGGACCAATTGTAGACACAATTGGATCGCCATCCTACATATTAGAAAACTTCTTGGCTGGAAAACTGAAGTCTTTGGTGGGAAAGACCAATACTTATATCAAAGACTCTTCATTATTTATTGAGAAAATCAAGAATAACAAAATTGAAGAAAATGATATTCTCCTTAATTTCAATGTGGTCTTCCACTTCGCCATGATCCCTATAGAGGAGGTTGTCAAGGTCATTGACAAGGTAATAGATAATGAAACCTTGGAACTGGTTAGCTTATGCCTAAATTCAATGTTTTTATGTTTCCAAGGCAATTTATATGAACAAACATATGGAGTGTAATGGGATCACCTTTGTCTCCAATAGTTGCCAATATTTTTATGGAGCATTTCGAGTAAATAACACTTGATTCCTTCAAATTGCAACATGGTTGGTGGGTTAGACATGATGATGATACAAATGTGAAACAACCCCAGGGGATGGAGGAACTAATAAGTTTTTTGAACATCTAAACAACCAATCTAACTCCATTAAGTTCATCATGGAACCAAAAAAAGATTGAACCTTACCATTTATGGATGTTTTGGTAATTAAGAACATTGATGGCTCCATAACTCATGAGGTGCGTAGAAAGAAAATGTATAGAGAGCAATACCTACATGTTAGTTCTCATCACCATACAAACCAAAAAATGGGTGTGCTCAATACACTTATAACCTGAGCCGCAAGGATCTCCGACGAAGATCATCTAGAACAAGAAAAGGAGCAATTGTGCAAAGTCTTTCAAAAAAATGTCTACACTAATAAACATATCAACAAGGATTTTGAAAAAGTAGAGCAACAACGAATAAATGCTTAAGAGAATATCATTAATAATGAAGAGAAAAGGTTTTTCCTACATTACATACAAGGCACAACAAATAAAATTGTGAAGCTACTAAAGAGGAAAAACATCAGTGTTGAGATCATTTCCCGTTTCCAAAATTTCCTTCCCCTTTCTATTTTCCCAACTTCTATTTCCCATTTATTTTCCCTCTTATATACCTACCCTTGTTTCCCTATTTCCTTTTCCCCTTCTTCTATCCCTTTCTAGTTACCATACTTAGTCGTATTTCAAAAATCAACGTGTTTGCAGGCCTTCATTCCCATCCAATTTCCTATGTCATAAGTTCGAACGATCACCTTGCTACATTATACCTAGCCATTTTTTCTAGCTTCGCGAGTTCTCGGGTTCGAGCCTTCATTTTCCAAGTTCTACGATCTCCACTTTGCACCCAAAATTCAATGATCCACATTACGACCATCAGATTTGTCGCGGGTCCCTAGTCCCTAAAGTATTTTTCTCTTGCATGCAAGTTTGACCGACCACCTTTCTACACTTAACTTATTTTTGATCATCCATAACCGTGGGTTCCCGGATTGGCGGGTTCATGAAAAGCTTCATATTCAAAATCACTCTCGTCTGTCCCCGACATTCTCATGCTTTTCCCAATATGCATTAAATGTTGTTTAATGCTAACAACTGATTGTGCAGGGTTCGAAAAGATTGTCATTGATGACGAAAGACTCGAGGAGATTACTCATTAAATTGCATTAATTCACCATTTTCCAAAGGATTATATTATTGCATCTCTCCAAAAAGATTTATTTCAAGTTATTATCGAGCTGAAAAAATACTCACGTCAACCTAATGACATCAACAACTAGACAACAATTTTGTGGTGATACTTTAAATATCTTTGGTCATGGAGACTAGAACTTTCAGTGGTCTATAGCATATTCATATTATTCCTCTCCTCCTGTACAGAAAGACGTAATATGGGCATCCAGAATCGCTCACGCAGGGTGTGTTCCTGAGGTTTTTGATTGTAAAGAACTTGTTGCATTGTGCGTGGAGAAGTACGTGCCAAGCCAGAGAATTATACAACTCCAAGATCGTTCCCCCATTTCCATTTCACCGCAAGTTTTTCGCAAGATGTTTAAGCTCCCATAACCAACACTTACCTTCAAAGGAGAAGACTACATATATTTTTTGAAGAAATATAACAATGGCCTTGACATCCTGCTTGAATATTTGGAGAATCCTGCGTCTATTCTGGAAGACATAACCAGGATCCAGGTTGACTCTTTTAAAAACCCCTTTCGAGAAATTGCGTGGTTGTTCACCAGGTTGACAAGTCAGGGAAACATTGTTATTATCTCTCACATGATTTTATATATTTTATATTTTATAGTGAAAGAACAAACCATCTTTGAGTGGGGAAAATTGATTTCTATCGAAATCTCGTCCCAGTTATAACACTATAAAATGGACAAAAAATTCTTGATGGCTTCCTATTTGGTATTTGTTATAGTGTATTGTTGTCAATTTCCAAACTTGACCATAAGTAAGAGGGTGAAATGTGAAATAGATCCAGTTACCTTCTGGTATTAGACATTGTGGAGGCATAAGACCCCTCTATATTTTTACGAAGTTTACAATGATTTTGTCTTAGTCTTCAAAAGGCTGTTGTTGGGTGAAAGTACTCCATGGATATCTGACCAGGCTAACAGATTCTTAGAGAAAAAGGGAACGATAGAACAAATGGAAAATCACAATGTCATAAGGATATTTTGTTCCAAAGAAATTCCTTCTTTTCTTCTGTATCATGTATCTGACAAATTATTTATTACAGAGGTGGCAAGCAATACAAATTATGGCTACATTTTTTCCATGAAAAAAGGAAAAAACAATTTATCCCATTGCCATGGAAGATTGGAAATTTCATTTTCAGAAACATAAATAAAATTGACGAGTTTGCAAGCCATTTCAACAATGTGAACTTAAAGTACGCTGCAAAGATAAAGGGATTTGATCCTAACAAAATCTTTGTAGAACATATGCTTTCGGTGGGATTCAATAACTCATTCATCCAACTACCTTGAATGAAGAAGAAGAAGGTAACAACTAAAGTACTCATGTACACAAATCCAATGACCTAGAAACAATACTCAATACTAATGAGTTTTATAAGAAAAAAGGAAAGGATCCCAGTGAAAGGAGCACCTAGTCTCTAGTTGTTACTCCCAAAAATACCACATTCTGGAGCAATGCTCCAATGACTCACCCAGTTAGAAAGATTATCAACAACAATTCAAGTGATGAAGGAGAGAAGAATCCCCCCCCTGGGAAAATTGAGAATTCACATAAGCTACTTGTGAGAAAGAAAATGAAGAACTTAATACAAGAGGAAGAGGACAACCTTATAGAAAATGACATCCAAAGATTTTCTCTAGATGACATGGGGCTAGAGGAGGATATTGAGAAAATATTTCCCGCGATGGAACAACGATAAAATATAATTCAACAAAATTCTTTATTAAAAGTCGCTGCAAATGAGACCTTTAGTGAAGAGGAATCCTTGACTTTTCAAAGTGTTATTTTTTATAAGGAATCTAAAAAATTGATTGTAGAAAGAGGTGATCAGAAAAATAAAAAGGGAAAATCTCACTCAGAGGTTGAACTGAAGGACATGCAGCTGTCCTAAATCTCTAAAATCCACAGGGCAACCGGGGATGCTCTTGACGATTCTATTGATGGATTAGAAGTTGAAAATGTTAAGTTAAAAGAAAGGATGAGAGAATTGGAAAATGCATTAATGCCTCTTCCAATTCTGGCAAGTCCTTTGTCAATGATGAAACCAACTGCACCCGCCATTAAGTTGAAAGGATCTTCAAGTCTACTCACAACATTCCAAAGTTATGTAGAGAAAAATATTAAAAAGAGATTGTCACTAATAACAAAAGCATGGGAGGTATAAAAAAATATTGTTTCTTTTGGCTCAAGGGCACATGTCTTTCATGAGAATCTGCAAGCTGATTTAAAGAATGAAGAAGGTTTCTACGTTGATGTTGTCTTTCTATTTGGAATTAAAGTCTCAAATTTGAGAGAATTGAAAAGAAGAGAAGAGGGTTTTCCTTCTCCAAGTCGAATAAAACAGCTAAATGCTTGTTGGAAGGAAAAGATTAAGAATTTGAGTAACATTGTCCAAGCATGCAGTGAAGCTATACTACAAAGAGAAGAATTGTTCAAAACACTCACTGAGATAGATCTAGCAGGAGGCACTAACGAGGTACAAGACCCTAAGTTAATTATCAATTCAATGTTTCTAACAAAGCAACAATTTGACGAACAAGTTGAGATATTTAAGGGGTTATCAACTAAAAATTTGTATGGCATACTCGAATATAATGAAGAAGAAATAGACATTTGGCCAGTTGATTATGCTGTGAAAAATCAAGATATTGAGGAGGAAATACATGGTATTTCTCATGACTTAAGAGACTTGGAAGGTGAATTATTTAACATTAAAATTAAGCATGAAATAAACATCGCACCAATGAAAAACTACATTGAAGATTTGTTTAAAAAGGCAATTGACAAATTAACCAAAGAAGGGAAAGAATTAGTTAAGACGGTTCCTATAACTGTTAATGAAGACAATAAAAGGACAACAAAAAGCAAGTGAAAAAAATGAGAGAGACCATCATAGTAAGTTCATGCTGATCATATCTTGCTTTCTTTATCAGTTTTTCATCCAGTTACTTTCCTTCTTTGACTAGAAAGGTTTAACTGAAATCTGATAACTTCTCCCTGTCTTCTTTCCAGGTCTTGCTACTCTGTTATCACCCACCATATTCTTTCCACAACTTAATTCTTATTTATAATTGCTTTATGGTCCGCGGGAGCCCCAATCCCAGTCCTAAAGACAAACACATTTAAATTTCAAGGCTTTGTAACAAACTCTATATTTTTCAGAAATCCCAAGAGAACTATTTCGAGATCAGTTTTGACTGCATTTTATAACTCTAAGTTTTGAGTATAAAATATTTGAAATTGATCTATCATTATCTTAATTTGAGCTCCCCATGTGTTTACTCTATTAAAGTTCTCTTATGCATGCAAACCATCTTCTTTTATTTTATGTGATCAGAAATATTTAGTTTAACTATGATGGATCTGAGGAAATTTTGTCTGTCTTTTTCAAGTATAAGGGCTGTGAGGTTCTTGGTCATCTCTGAGGAACTCTCTTTAAAAACAAAACCTTTTTTCTTCCTTTTTATTTTTCTGCAATCTTTATATTTCTTTGAATATCATGGCGAACTTCCTCAAGGTCCTATATTATTTTAAAAATCTAGAATTCTAAGAAAATATTGAAACAAAGAGGAGTACCACCTCTATAAAAACGCAGGGGGATTTGTATCCTTGTGAGGTTTCCTTTTCGTGTCAGATTCAAGCGTCACAATTTTTGGTGACCATACCGGGGAATTGAATTGAAATTTGAAATCTGGTTTAGCATCTTTTGAAAAATACATGACTTTTCCCCAGGTTGATCAGCCTGACCCGGAAAATGGATTAAATAATAAACGAAACATCTTACATCAACTATATAATATGGTAATAACAACAACTGAGACCAAAGAAGAATTGGAAAGATCTTGCATTGGTCCAATAAGAAGAAAGAGAAATCTTCTGTAGACAGAGGAGAGACGAGCGACAAGACCAAAGAAATGAAACACTGACTAGAGCAGCACAAGAACAAGGTTGGGATTGAAGCTATAAGAATACAAGGGACCCATTACCAGAAGTAAAAGAAAGAAACTCTATATTCCAAGAAGTGGAAAACATATTCTTGAAATATCTCTGGACATGGAGGGAAGAAATGAACAACCACGAGAAGGACCACAGAGAGAACCTCATGAAGAAAGACAAGGAGGTGGTGCAAGAAATCAAGAAGACCTAATATTTGAAAATCGAAGAAGAGTAAGGGATTCCCCCTTAAATCTTTAAGGTGAGCAACATGACCTCCATGTTCTCCCTAAGGGTACCTTGAAGGAATTTTCGGGAGACAGAACAATTGATGCCAAAATACATCTTAACTTATTTCTTGATGTTTGTGATTTTCATCGTGTTGAATATGACGATGTAATAGTAAGGCTATTTCTTCAAACCTTATCAGGGTGAGCCAATTGAATGATATACAACATTACCTAGTAGGTCAATTTGGCTCATTTAATGACCTCAAAGCCATGTTCCTGAATATGTTTGCTCCTTCAATTGCATATCATACCCTTCTCACCAATTTTACCCAGATTGGTTTGAGGAAGAATGAGAGAATACGAGATTTCAATCTCATGTTCAACAAAACTTTGAGTAAGATTCCAAAAGATAAAAGACCTAATGACCCAATGATACTTGGTTGTTATAAGAATGCAATTCCCCCAAATGTAAAATATGCTATCAGAACATCCCAGATGGATACCTTAGAGGAAACAATGGTTAAGGCCACTTAGATGGAAGAAACAATGATTGAGGCGGGTGTTGACCCCGATATTATCTTGGGAAAAGTGCATAGGAAGCTGGGAGGCCTAATTATTGATGATCAAGGAGCCTCTAGCTCAACAAGGAATGAAGAACAAAAGTCGCGGCCCATCCAAAATCAAACAATTGGAGGAGGATTTTTTAAGGGAACCATACCAAATGTGAAGGTAGACCCTGTTGCAGCACAAGAAACCAAGCAAAGAATTGAAATTACACAAATGAATATAACCATTAGGTAGATGTAGAATGAGATAATCAAATTAAGAAGGGGAGATAATTATGTAGCAAATCCGAGAATTCTGATCCAAGAGCAAACAAGGAACCCTCCCAAAGAAAACAAAGTGAGGTTTGAAAACACAGATAATCCACAAAGACAAAGGGTTCCCAGACAACCAACCCCAAATGCAACCGTTCTGGATGATGTATATGACGAGCAAATGGTTGAGCAAGGGAACACTTATTTACTTGATGAATGTTCTAAAACTATGGACGGATGTGAGACATCCATGTATATATTTGAAGAAGGAAACAATGACCCTGACTCGCAAGAGAATGTTGCCCAGACATGAGGGTTTGTAAATAAATCCAAGAATAAAAATGATTCTAAAAATGAAAACGAGAAATATAAAGAAAAGGTGAATGAGAAAAAGGAAAATGAAAATGTGACGGATAGTGTTGGAAGCAAGAAGCAACATCTGATGTCAAACCCTACTCAGATGAAATATAATGTTGTAGAGGACTTGAGTAAGCTAAGGATATCTCTCCCTTTCACAAAAGTAGTAAAGATCCCTCAACAAAGGGAAAATATTTTGAGATTGCTGGATGATCCGTCTGGAAAAATGGAGGTTGTTGTTATAAGTACAAAACAAAGCCAAAACACATCAACTGTCAAGTTGAGAGGTAAAATCACACCTTTTTATATTTCAATTGAAAATCATGATGTTTCCCTTCATAATTGCTTAGTTGATATTGGCGCGACCAATAATATTATGCCACTGGCGATCATGGAGGCATTGGGCATGAACTGCACCAAATATTATGAGACCAATGAAAGTATATATGCAATTGATTCCAAACAAGTGCCAGCTTATGGAGAAATCAAAGATTTTTATGCTTGGATCACGACGGCTCCCCATATTATTACAATTTCCAATATTATTGTAGTAGACCTTCCTCGTCCATATGGAGTTGTTTTAGGAAGAGATTGGTCGTCTATGATCGAAGGATATATAATGAATGATGGAAGCTACATGATGTTGCTAGATAAAGAAGGAGCGATGATTAAGGTCCCTCGTGAACCCAGAAGACCCTTCTCTTTAAAAAAGAAGGATAATGAATTAATGGAATATTATATAGACGCGGGGATCATAAACTATGTTATCCTAGACATGGAGCATATTGAAGACTTAGAGCAAATCCAAGATATGGAGAATCAAGAGCATCAATTTGAAGGATATTGGAGGATGTCATTTGATGGAGCTTGCTCAAGTTACGGGAGTGGAGTTGGAATTGTCCTTGTTAATCCAAGAAATATTGTGCACCCACATGATATCAGACTTGAATTTGCATGTGCCAATAATGAGGTAGAATACGAAGCTTTGATTCAGGGAATGATCCTTGCACACGAAATGAAGATAAAACATCTAATTGTGATTGGTGACTCCGAGTTGGTGATAAATCAAGTTACCCAGAGGTATAAAATTAAAAAGGAAAGACTCAAGTTATATTTCAAAAGAGTTAACGAATTGATGGAAGCTTTCAACTCTTTCAACATTTCTTTCATCCCAAGGGACAAGAATTAGAAGACAAATTCATTAGCTTTGGAGGCCTCATTGTCAAACCCGAATGATGTTCAAAAACAAAACATCCTTTCAAGTAAAAAGAGTATTTAGACCTTCTGTACCTGATAACCAAGAATATTTATAAGTATTTGAGAATGATGAAGAATTGGAAATTTTTTTGTTGAATGATGATGATGATGAAGACAATCACATAACTATTGTCCCGAGGGATTGTATTCACTTTGAGTCTCTTTTTACAAGAGACAATCACGCTAAACATCTCTTGGAAGAAACTTCGCTCCGAAAGGTCCAAGAAACAAGAAAAATTGATATTGGAACTGACAGTTCCCCAAAATACGTCAACTTGGGAGTTGATTGCACAATTGCAGAAGTTGATCAATATGTTGCATTATTTAAAGAATATCTTGATGTGTTTGGATGGAGTTATGATGATTTGAAGGCTTATGATAAAACAATATTTCAACATATTATTCCCTTGAGAGAAGGGGCAAAGTCGGTCAAGCAGAAGATAAGGATGATGAACCCCAAATTAAAACCACTGGTGAAGGTTGAATTAGAGAAATTAAAGAAGGATGGAATACTATACCCCATTAGACATTCTGATTGGATTTCAAATCCTGTGATAGTAAGAAAGAAGATTGGGGAGATTTGGATGTGTTTAGATTTTAGGGATCTTAACAAATCAAGTGTAAAGGATAATTATCCTTTAGATAACATGGATTTTCTTCTTTAGCAAGTCACAGGATCAACCTGCATGTCCATGTTAGATGGTTTTTCTAGGTATAATCAAGTCTTGGTTGCTGAAGAAGATAGAGAAAAGACAACTTTCATAACACCTTTGGAGACATATGCATATGCCAGGATGCCCTTTGGTTTAAAGAATGCTGGAGCTACATTTCAAAGGGCTATGGATCATGCTTTTTAGGGGTTGATAGGAAAATTCATGGTGGATTATCAAGATGACTTAACAATACACTAAAAAACAAGGAGTGATCACATTCATCACCTGAGGAAAGTTTTTGATAGGTGTAGATTATATGGTGTATCCTTAAATCCAAAGAAATGTTTATTTGCTGTAACTCAAGGCAAATTGTTGGGTCATATTGTGTGCAAGTAAGGAATCTATATAGATCCTGAAAGAGTTAAAGCTATAAATGAACTTAAATCGCCATAATCTAAGAAGGGAGTTCAATCATTTTTTGGCAAGATCAACTTTGTAGAAGGATTTGTGCCTCACTATGAAAGTATTGTGAAGCCGATCAATTAATTGTTGAAAAAGGACCAAAGGCTTGAATGGACCACAGATACAAAAGAAGATTTTAATAATATAAAAAAGGCAATCACTAGAGCTCCAGTCCTTATTAGCCCAGATTTTCAAAAAGACTTCATCATTCATTCGTTCGATACAGAAACGATTGTTGCATCTATTCTTACTCAGAGGAACACCAAGGGTGACAAACTATTGATTAGCTTCATGAGCAAGACCCTTTATGATTATGACTTGAGAAATTCATAATCACCTTTGGAGTGTAATGGGATCACCTTTTTCTCCAATAGTTTCCAATCATTTTATGAAGCATTTTGAATAAATAACACTCGAATCCTTCAAATTGCAACATGATTGGTGGGTTAGACATGTTGATGATAAAAACGTGAAATGGCCCCATGAGATGGAGGAACTCAATAAGTTTTTTAAACATCTAAACAACCAATATAACTCCATAAGTTCATCATGGAACTAAAAAAACACTGAACCTTACCATTTATGGACGTTTTGGTAATTAAGAACATTGATGGTTCCATAACTCATGAGGTGTATAGAAAGAAAATGTATAGAGAGCAATACCTACATGTTAGTTCTCATCACCATACAAACCAAACAATGGGTGAGCTCAATACACTTATAACCCAAGTTGCAAGGATCTCCGACGAAGATAATCTAGAACAAGAAAAGGAACACTTGCGCAAAGTCTTTCAAAACAATGGCTACACCGATAAACATATCAACAAGGATTTTGAAAAAGTAGAGCAACATCGAAGAAAAAATCAAGAGAATATCATTAATAATGAAGATAAAAGGTGTTTTCTACATTACATACAAGGCACAACAAATAAAATTGCGAGGCTACTAAAGAGGAAAAACATTAGCACAACCTTCTCTCCTTCAAACAACTTTAGGAATCTCCTAATATTGATCAAAGATATTGTGAATCCTCATCTACACAAGAGTGTTTACCAGATCCCATGTGCATGCAGGGAAACGATATATTGGTGAGACTGGAAGATCTATCCAAATAAGGGTAAAAGAGGCTATTGCAGACATCTTTCATAATAGAACTAAAACATCGACACTCGTGAATCACTTGCATAGAACCAAACATCCCATTAACATTGATGAAATAAAGATCCTTGCCAAAATTGAGAACTTTACACAAAGAAGGATCAAGGAGGCAACATAAGTTGTGAAAAATACTAACTGCCTCAATTGGGATGAGGGGTTCATCATTAGTTTCACTTCATTGCTTGTTCTTGATAAGTAATATTTTAGATGACCAATGAAAAATGGTGATTCTTTGAGCTATTGGAGGATAATAATGTTGCCCATTCATTGGTTGTACTTTGTTAAAATTAAAAATTTCATTCAATGGTTGGTCAACCCTTAGTGGAGAAAAAAGATAATGTGTGATTAAATTTGCATTTGTAGGCAATGACTAAGAGGAGAAAGCTTCAATAAAGCTCTTGTCCTAAAGATGAGCCTCATCTAGTGGGCTCAAAACACGTTGACTTAAACATGAAAATTATCACAAAAACTCCAAATCCAAATCTTAATACTTCTAATTGCAAATTCTCATCTCATTTTAAAAATTAACAAGTTAGCCATTAAGGAGGGAATGTTAAAGAATACAATGGAAAATGTTAACTTTACGAAAAAAAACAAGTCTAAGTCAACAATATAAGTAAAATGTAACTTAGGTTTATGTGAAAAAGAAAGCACATAGTTAGGGATTTAAACACACTCTTGTACAATTAGGGAGTTGAGTTTGTTGTGTCTGAATGACACATTTATTACCTCCTTCATAATGAATCTAAAGCCTATCATGCACCAATATTATCCATTGTTACCTCCTTTTGTTATTTTTATCAAAGGAAAATTAATTGAAATTAGAAGTCTAGGCAAATGTGTTAGGCCCCAAGGGAACCCTGCTCAACATTGAGCCCCATCCTCACGATTAAAAAACTCTTTGTATCATTAATCTCTCATGATGACAGTGTCACCCCAAATTTATTTATCCAAATAGGGATGAGATATGGGTATATGCTCCTTGCACAAAGCAACATTACACTCTAGTTGACAACTCAGTTATCACCTTGTGTGAAGAAAATGCAAATTTGTCTTTATAGTCACAAGGAGAAAGGAAGCTTGTCACCTTTGTGCATTTAATTTATCCTTTAGCAAAAAGTGTCTCCCCCCTGTCGCAAAGAATGGAAAAAACATCAAAGAAAGGGAGAAGAGTTTTCCTCCTTTATAAATCTTTTAAGCTACAAGGTTAGAGCAACACGGATATCCATTTTAGACACATGACTATTTAAAGAATTTTATGGCACAACATGGTCGAGGAGCTAGCTTGTCTAATGTGGAAAGTCACCCACAAAGACATAATTATGTTTCAAATGAGAAGATTTATTCTTTTATGTACTAGTTGGGAGAATGCTTATGGGAGTAGGATGAACAAACTATCCAACAATGGGCTGAGTTTGAAGAGAGAGTGATTGCCACTCTGGAACACATGTATTCATCCATTTGTGGCATGCCCACTCAACTACCTTCTAATGACTAGGTACCCACTTCATACTATATTTCCTCTAATACCAATTTATAACTCTAAGTGGAGCTTTCAAAACTTCACACTCTGAATTTTAATACAATTTTAGATGCATAATTTAGATACAAACGCATACATGCATCGAATCACATGCAATTCTAAATCTCTTTATAATTAAACAAACAACCATGGAAACATTATTTATCCACACACTTAGCCATTCAAACACATAATAAACAACAATAGGCAAATTCAATAACAATATCATGTAATAGTGAAAATCACTGATTTAGCAAGTTTGTGCATATGAAAACAAATTTCTACCTACAAGTGGTTCACTGAAACATAACCCAAACTATAGTGATATATAATCTAAGAGAGATAATTGTAACTACTAATGAATCATAATGCCAAACAATTTAGTGTAGATTTATACATCACCCGTTTACTAGTACTCACTCAACATATAAGAGTCCCCATGCTAACACTCACACAATTTCCATTATACCACTAGAACTCTCACTCCCGATGAATTCTCCGTACGAAGCTACAATTCTAGTGTATAGATCTCAACCAAATATAATTTTGATAAGGGACTTGCTCAAATAATGCATCTCATCAAGAATTTATTGCCAAATCTCCTAATAATACATTCAGATAAGAAATAGTACCTCCAAGCAATCAATACTAAACCCAAGTTTACTCAATAACAACTATTCCCTCACGATCTCATATGCTCACTACATGGAAGCCGTATCTTTTCCAACAACATAACAATAACCTCTCAATAGTCTAAAGGCATGAATAAAGGTGATAATTGAAGGAAATGACACAGAATAAAAATAAGTCAAAAGTAAAGGTTTTACTTGGTCATAAATAAAGGTAATA